>CABHPQ010146700.1:0-14209 GCA_902168405.1 Peromyscus aztecus
AAAAAAAAAACTTTTTTCACACAATAAATTTTGATCATGTTTTCCCCTCCCTGAATTCCTTCCAAATCCTTCCCACCTCCCTACCCACCCAACTTTCTGTTCTTTTTCTTTCTTTAAAAACACAAAAACAAAAACCAAGAAAGACATGCAAAAACACCACGAAAACAGAAATCAAAATAAACAAACAAAAGACCAATAAGACAAAAAAATGCCCAAAGAAAAATGAGACAAAAAGTCTACAAACTGTTGAGTTCATTTTGTCTACAGTCGTTTTCACCGTGTGTCATTCTGCAAAAGAGATTATATTTTAGTTCACATATTGAAAAATATATGCATCTGAATGATTTTTTTCTTGCCCATTTATATGCTTGTATAACCACCACCCAGATCAATGATTAGGATGTTTCCAGCATCCCAAAGAGTCCTTTCTTCCCTCCTTGTTCATTCCATCTCTCCCATCAGAGAAGACACTTCTGATCACAGAAGTTTTGCTTTGTTTTGTTTTGTTTTGAGACAGAGTCTCTATCTATAGTCCCAGCTGTCCTGGAGCTTGTTGTGTGGACCAGCCTGGCCTCGAACTCACAGATATCCTACTGCCTCTGCCTCCTGAGTGCTAGGCTTAAAGGTGTATGCCATCACCTGGCCAGTTTTGCCTATCTTGAAGTTCATGTGAAGAAAATGAAAAATCAGAAAACCTGCCTCATCCACGTTCATTGCTGAAGCAGAGGCCATGGAGGAATGCTGCTTGCTGGCATGCTCCCCATGGCTTGCTCAACTTGCTTTCTTTTCTTTTTTGTTTTTTTGAGACAGGGTTTCTCTGTGTAGCCCTGGCTGTCCTGGAACTCTCTCTGTAGACCAGGCTGGCCTGTAACTCACAGAGATCTGCCTGTCTCTGCCTCTGGAGTGCTGGGATTAAAGGTGTGCACCACCACCATTCAGCTTCAGCCTGATTTCTTATAGAATGAAGGACCACATGCCCAGGGATGGCCACACCCACAATGGGCTAGGTCCTCTTATATCAATTATGAATTGAGAAAACATTCCACAGACTTGCCTAAAGGCCGTTCTGATGGAGGCATTTTCTCCTTTGAGGATGCCTCTTCCCCATTAGCTCATGCCAAGCTGACAAACAACTAAGCAGTGTACTGCTCCACCATGGAGCTTGATCTCTCCTCTCTACTGTCTCTGACTGCTCTTGCCCTTTCTTCTTTACTTACTGTGTTTTACAGGTTCAAAATTAACTGTGTCAGGCAGGGGATGAAGGTATGCAGAGAAGTGCTGTGGAATAATCCTTCTGTACACTGTGTGAATATATGACACTATGATTGGTTTAATAAACAAGCTGACTGGCCAATAACTGAGCAGGATAAAGTTAGGCGGGAAAGCCAAACTGAGAATGATGGGATGAGGAAGGGTGGAGTCAGAGGAGTTCCTAGCCAGGTGAAGTGGGAGCAGGAGATGAGTGTGCCATACTAATAAAGGTACCTTCATGTGGATGAGCATAAATAAGGAATATGGGCTAACTTAAAATGTAAGAGCTAGTTAATAATAAGCCTGGGCTATTGGCCAAGCATTTATAAATAATATTAAACCTCTAGAGTGGTTGTTTGGGAGCATGTGGTCTGGACAGGAAAATTCTGCCCACAGATAAGTCAAACAGTGTTAGTTGTTTGAAGCCTTGAAAAGTCAACTCAGGATTGCATCAATGTTAGGAATAGTTAAAACTAGAAGATTAGCAACAGCCTAAGTGTCTACTAAAAAGAAAGTGACTAAACTATGGTTTGTTCACATTCTAGGATAAATACATGGGATATGAAAGAAAGCTCCAGGCAAGCTGGTAAATGAAAATGCATGTTGCAGAACACACTTCTAGAACATGAGCTCATGTATTTGAGACAATACCTAAAGTGCCTCTAGGTGCATAGAAAAGGTGATTGCCTCAGGGGAAACAGGGACAAAGGAAAAGGATCTGAAGCCCTGTCTGTAATAGTCTATTTTTTTTTTTGAGACAGGGTTTCTCTGTGCAGCCCTGGCTGTCCTGGAACTCGATTTGTAGACCAGGCTGGTCCCTGCCTCTGCCTCCCTAGTGCTGAGATTAAAGGTGTGCGCCACCACACCTGGCTACATAACTGAATCATTAAAAATCTAATATGATGAGCTGGATAAATGGCTCTATGGTTAAGAGTACTGGCTGCTCTTCCAGGGATCCCAGATTTGATTCCTGGCACCCACAAGACAAGTCACAGCTATCTGTGACTTGGCCTGGGTCTTCTGAGGGAGAGCTTGAGGAAAAAAAGAAGCAGTTTGTTTGAGAATATGACTCCAGGATGCAGGAAAGATGGACAGGGGACTGAATTCTAGAAGAAAGTCTATATAAGGTGGGTCACCAAGCTGGCTAATGCTGTTGGTGTCTAGGG
This sequence comes from Peromyscus aztecus, assembly GCA_902168405.1. Taxonomy (NCBI): domain Eukaryota; kingdom Metazoa; phylum Chordata; class Mammalia; order Rodentia; family Cricetidae; genus Peromyscus; species Peromyscus aztecus. The sequence continues at coordinate 2,418 of CABHPQ010146700.1, forward strand.
CTCCACGCCATCATGACCTTCCCCATGAAGCCTTCTGAAATATCTCAGAATTCTCTTCTGGAGAAAAAGCATTTACCCATTGACTCCTATCTCCTAATGGTCAAGGGAGACCCACAGACTCTGAGTTACCCATACTTATGAGCTACATATGCTTGAGACCTGTGCCCCCTTGGTTGTCCTACGTATCTGTATTTGGAAAATGTGTTCACTAGGTTTTGGTCAACTTGACACAATCTAGATTCATCTGAGAAGAAGAAACTACAATTGAGAAAATACTTCCATAAGACTGGCCTGTGGGCAAGCCTGTGGGGCATTTTCTTAAGTAATGATTAATGTGGGAGAGCCCAGTCTATTGTGGGTGGTGCCACCCTTGAGTAGGTGGTCCTGGATGGTATAAGAAGGCAAGCTGAGCAAACCACGGAGAGCAAGCCAGTAAGCAGCTCTCTTCCACGGCTTCTGCTTCAGTTCCTGTCTCCACATTCTTGTCCTGCTTGAGTTCCTGGCCTGACTTCCCTGGATAATGGACTACAGTCTGTAAGATGAAATAAACCCTTTCTTCCCCAAGTCGTTTTTGGTCATGGTGTTTGTCTTAGTTAGGGTTTCTATTGCTGTGAAGAGATGCCATGACCACAGAAATTCTTGTAAGGGAAAACATTTAATTGGGGCTGGCTTACAGTTTCACGGGTTTAGTCCATTATCATCATGGTGGGATGCATGATGTCATGCAGGCAGACACGGTGCTGGAGAGGTAGCTGAGAATCCCAAGTCTGTATCCACAGGTAGCAGGAAAAGCAAGTGAGCCACACTGGTCAGGCTTGAGTATCTGAGATCTCAAAGCCCACCCTCAATGACACACTTTCTCCAACAAGTTCACACCCACTTCAACAATATCACACTTGCTCCAACAAGGCCACACCTCCCAATAGTGCCAGTCCCTATGAGTCTATGGGGCCCTTTTCATTCTAACTACCGCAGTGTTTTATCACAGCAATAGAAACCTAAACTAAGACAGGAATTGGTACCAAGAGTTGGGTATGATTGTGACAGAATTAACTATGTTTTGGGGAGGATTGTGGAAGGACTTTTGGATAGAAAAGCCACTGAGTGTTCAAAGCTTAATGAGCTGTTGTGGGAACTTAGAAGATAATGCTGAGAGCAATGGATGGTAGGGACCTGACTTGTGAAGTTCCATGGGGAAGTAAAGACTAACAGAGCTATTTGAATGATATTTTGAATTAAGAATCTGAGGTTCTGGTCAGCTGGAGCTGAATAATTGGCTGCAATTAAAAAGAGGCCAGCACCACTAAGGTGAAATCTTTGCTTTGTTGGGACAATCAATGCCAACTAGCTAATGCTGAAAAATTAGTAGTGATTAAAAAGAGACCAACAATGTTGAGGTAAAATCTTCTGGGGAGTGTTTCCTCAGGGTAAGCACACAGGAGCCATGGTTCAGAGGTGACCAAGGTTGTACTTTATGCTGGAAACTGAGCTTGGTAATGTGTAAGACTCTCCTGGGGGTACTGGCTTTGAAGGCCTGAAGGGGTCATGGAGAGCAGCTGAGGCTTGCGACCGAGAGAGGTCAGGAGATACCACTGGTGAAGGTACAGCTGTAGTTGGGGTAGATTGAGGGGGTCATGGAGAGAAGTTTTAGGCTTGGCACTACATGGCAAGGTAAGAGATCCTGAAGAGAGCTTATTAGTGAAAGTGCAGTCCAGTTTCAGTGGAGAACCCAACATTTTAGAGCTGCTAATGCCCATGGAATGAGTGCCAAGGACAGCAGCAGCCATGAGGGTAGCTGGCCTGAGCCTGCATGACAAGCTCCATGTGGTTTGGATCATAGAATCCAAAAGTAGAGCTGCCCTAACCCTTTGCCACCCAAAAGATCATGAGTGGATCCCAGGCATCAAGCACCGACCTTTGGTTTTGATTTGATCTGATTGTAAATGTGTAAATTTCCTTCTTGAAATAAGAAAGTATTTAACTTATTTTCTATGTTATGGAAACCCATAGTTTAAAGACTTTGGAATTTTAGACAGACTTCAGATACTTTAGAAGGCCTTTAAACACTGAAAGAGACTGAGCTTTTAAAATGTTTGATTTGTAAAATATTGTGGAACTTTTAAAAACTGGAGTGTTTTATATTATGATATTAATATTAACATGCCATCTTGGGGACAAATAGGAAAGGAAAGGTTCAGCTAAATAGTGATGTATTTATGTGTCAAGCTGATAAGGGGTCAGTTTTCTGGCTAGTTGTGTTTTGGGTTTTTATTTATTTTTTTGCCAACTTGACACAATCTACAGTTATTTTGGAAGAGGGACTCTCAACTGAGAAAATGCCTCCATAAGACTAGCCTGTGGGGAGACCTGTGAGGGCATTTTCTTGGTTAATAATTGATGTGAGAGGGTCCTGGTCATTGTGAGTGGCACTACTCATGGCCAGGTGGTTATGAATGGTATAAGAAAGCAGGCTGAGCAAGCCATGAGGGGTAAGCCATGAGGGGTAAGCCGTGAGGGGTAAGCCGTGAGGGGTAAGCCGTGAGGGGTAAGCTGTGAGGGGTAAGCCAGTAAGTAGCTCTTCTCTACGGTCTTGGCATCAGCTTCTGCCTCTACGTTCCGGCCCTGCTTGAGTTCCTGGCCTGACTTCCCCAGATCTATATGATGAAATAAACCCTTTCCTCCCTAAGTTGTTTTTGGTCATGGTGTTTAATCACGGTAATAGAAACCCTAAGGAAGACAAGAAGTGCCAGGCCAGTTTGAAGCCTGCCGGGAAAAGCTCCTCTCAGCTCTGGGTGGAGGGTCAGCTTTGACCCAGAGGCTTTTAAGGTGGTGTCCAAAGACTGTATTGTAAGCATGCCATGTTCATCTTCCCACGAGAGGAGGCGGGCCTCCACCTCACAGGGATGCTGCATGGACTGGGCGAAGTTCTGCACCTGGATAACGAGGATGAGGTGTTCCAGCCAAGGAACTGAAATAACAACAACAGCCAGGCCACTGCAGGGTGATGCAGATCTGGAATTGAAGGAAGGATGACTTTGAGAGATGGGAAAAGGAGGGTGAAATGGTATTTAGGGAGGGACTAGGGGCCAGGCCAATGAGTGAAGGATGGGAAGAACTAGAACCAAGCTGGGATGCTGGGCCGTCTAGGCTTTGTAGAAAACTGTGGACAATGACCTTTGTTGGGAAAACTTGTTACCTGCAGTGCAGCGTTCCCTCTGGGAAGTCTTTGACAGTCAGTGTGGAGGCAAGGGTTTGTTCATTTGTTCTTGCTATGAAGCAAACCCCCTGAGAATATGTGTGTATGTCTGTGTGGTGCAGATGCAGGCACACACAGGTGTACATACCTGTGGAGGCCAGAGATTGATCTCAGGTATTATTCCCTAGGGGCAGATCCACACTTTTTTATGTTGTATGTATGTGTGTATAGAGGCACACACACCATGACAAGTGTGTGGATGTTAAAGGACAATATGTCTTCTGACTGTGTGGACCCTGGGTTGAACTCAGTCCATAGGCTTGATTGTGTTAGATATAAGTTCGGGGTCACAAAGAGGAGGAGACTACTAGTCCATCTGAAGTGTCTGGACAAGGCATACTTTACTTTGTTGTTGTTGTTGTTTGTTTGTTTGTTTTTTCAAAACAGGGTTTCTCTGTGTTGCACTGGCTATCCTGGAACTTACTCTGCAGAGCAGGCTGGCCTCGAACTCAGGGATCCTTTCAAGTACAGGGATTAAGGCAGGCACCACCACAGCATACTTTACTCTTGATCAAGAGGGTGAGCTCAGAAGAATGTGCTCTTGTTTTTTATTCTAAATCAGACTGTCTTTTCCCTATTGGCTCAGATCCCACCTCACAGCCTTAATTTAATTGGCAAGTCTGAAATGAATTGACACACAGGAAATGAAGGAAGAGGGAAAGGGTCACTCCTCCAAGGAGAAAAGAGTCATTGCTCTGGTCCCTAAAATTCATGGACACAGCAAAAGACCTTCCTGTAAACAAAAGTTTTACTGGGTGGTAGTGGTGATTAAAATATTTGAATAAATCTTTACTGGGTGGGCATGGTGTAAAAAGATTTCAATTTCTTGTCCTAAACAACTTTCATAGCATATGATAGGAAAGACTCATATTTGATCTTCCTTTCTTCTTTCCTCCCTCCCTCCCCTCCTTCTTTTCTTTCTCTTTTGGTTTTTTGAGACAGGGTTTCTCTGTGTAACATCCCTAGCTGTCCTGGAACTTTCTCTGTAGACCCGGCTGGCCTCAAACTCATGGAGTTCTGCCTGCTTCTGCCTTCTGAGTGCTGAGATTAAAGACATACACCACTCTGGGCCTACTTTTTTTTTTTTTTTGTTACAAGTTCTGAGACTCAAGACTCACTGATTGGGCTAGATTTGCTAGCAAGACATCTGTCTATCTCCAGCTCTCCAGCACTGTGACCACAAGCACGTGCCTCCACGCCCAGCTTTTTTTGTGGTTTTAGGGATGCAACTCAAGCCCTTGTGCTTAAGCAGTAAACACATAACCAACTGACCTAGCTCCCCAGCCTTCCAGAATTTATTGCCTTAAAACTCTAATCATCTGTTATATCTCACTAATGTATGGATCTCCTGGATACTCCTTCTATCTAGGTTGGTAATCCAATCTTAGTGGCTCTCTCTCACCTCTATGGGCAGCTGGCTGGGGGGCTGGTTCAGGATGACTACCTCATGTGGTTGGCCTCTGGCTGATCCTTGCCTGGATCTGTGGGGTCCCTGGGTCACATGACTTCTCATCCTCCCAGAAGGCTCTTGAGGGCTTACTTTCATAGAGGCTGCACAGATTTCCTAGAGAAGTAGCAATTCACGAGTCCTCTTGAAACCTAGGCTCAGATTTTCAGCACATGATTTTTGTCAGGTTGTAGCAGCCAAAGCAATCCATAGGGACAGCCCAGATCAAAGAGGCAAGAGATTGTTCCCTGTCTCTTCATGGGAGACGATGACACAAAGTCACATTGCAAAGAGTATGAACACAGGGAGGGGAATCACTGGTCACTTCTGCAATTAATCTATTACAAAAGTTCAAGGGAAGTTGGTGGGAAGAATAGAAGAGTCCAAGGGATTGGAGGGTTGGCTGGGAGTTGATCTCAGTGGTGACTCTCTAGAAAGAGTCATGGGATTTGCCTGCATTCCAAGATAGGTAGACCAGGAGTAGGGATGCTTTAAGGAATATGGAGGAAACAGGTCTCTGAATCTGCAGCCTCTGGGTCAGTGGAGGGCTATAACCGATCACAGAACTAGGGATTACAGCACGTGGCTGCTGGACAAAAGGCTTGTCTGATGATCTGGGTGATTCCAAACGCACTGGAAAGAAGTGAGGCCCTGGTAGATGTCAGTTCAGGTGAGCTTTCAGCCCTGAGGCCCCTTATGCTCCAGGCTGGGAGATCTTGTCTGGCTCTTCCTTAGGCTTGTTGATTGCTGTAGAATAACGGAAGGAATTCTAAGCTTGCTGTGGAGGCTCGCTGGGGGAAAAGCATCTTACAAATCGTTTGGACTGCATATTTATTCATGAGTTTATCATGGTTTTTTTGTTTTGTTTTGTTTTGTGTTTAAATTTAAGAGACATTAGCTACACAGAGGAGGGACCTAGGAGAGAATGGGAAAGAAGAAAGGATTTGTCTGGGGGAAGACTGCTCTCAGGAGTCAGAGAGAGAAGGATCCACAGAGGAGGGTGTCTCAGCTTCAAGAGTCCCTGTAGCTTAGGGCAGAGGAGGGCTCAGGATGGCTCAGGATGGCATTGGTGTCTGGTGTTGGGCTGGAGCTGGCTCTGTCCTCATCAGGTGTTGGAGTCAGAGCTGGAGCTGGGACAGGAGTGTGGTGGGGGAAGCTAACTTCCCTGCTTTAGTGCTCAGGCTACAGGCTCTTGGGTGGTCTGTACTGACGTCAGTAGTCTCCCCGCCCCCTTGCTGCTCTGAAAAGTCCAGCGACATCATGGCTTCCAGATGTGGTTTCCAGATGTGGCCTGGAAGATTTCCAGAAGGACCAAAGACGCGGAGGCAGCAACAGCTAAGCTCTTGGCTTTCCCCCAACTCTTCCTCCAATGGCTACCTCTCCTTGACTTCTATCACTAGGCCAGTGTATCGGGTACCCAGAAGCCCCAGTGGGTACGTAAATAAATACCAATTCCAAAGAAACCTGACGTGGACAGACACATCTTTACTTGTGTTGGAAAGCATTTACTTCTGGGCATGGGAGAACTCTCAGATGTTTCTGTTGTGAGCAGCCCCAGCGGTTCCAGGAGGAGGAAGTGAGTTGTCTCCGGTGCTGAGGACTAGCCAGAGCACTGGGCAAGGAGCCAGCTGCCGAAAACCTCCCCTAATGGGAACAGCCTGGGTCCTGGTCTTAGAGGGATGAAGGCCTAGTTATGAACGAAGGCCACAGGCCACCAAAACCAGGTGGGCCTGCTGGGTGGCAGTTCTCTGATGCTCCCACCAGCGTGTCTCAAGCAGACACATGCTCCATTTTCTAGTGCTCTTGTTAAAACGCAGACTCTGACTGGGTACATCTGGGGTAGGGCCTTGGATTCTGCATTTAAATTTTTTCTAATTAAAATTTTTTTTATTGATTTTACATATCAACCACAGATCCCCCTCACATCCCTCCTTCTGCTTCCCCGACCCCCATAACATCTTTTTAAATTACATGAAAAATTGTGTGTGTGTACATGTGTCATGTATGTACAATGTGTGCATGTGTGGAGGTCAGAGGTCAGTTTGTAGGAGCTGGTTCTTTCCTTCCACCATGTTTGTATTGGAAAGCAGCTGGAGAGGGCTGGCATGTGGAAGCCCTTGGTTTGATCTGCAGCACACACACACACACACACACACACACACACACACACACAGAGTCAAGGAAATAAAAATGGTTACTAGTCATTCCTGGGAAAAATTAAAACAGAAAGCAGCCAGACAGTATGCAAATGAATGGGTGTGGCTGTGTTCCAAGGAAATTTTTTAAACAAAATAAGCAGTGAGCTGGATTCGATTGTAGTTTGTTGACCCTTGGCCCTGAATGAACACTGTAGACATCCAATCATCTTCTGAAGTCGTGAGTAAAAGCACATTGAGTAAAATAAACGTCAAAGGCAGAGCACTGAGCAAGCGCCGAGAGTGTGAATTAGTATTAGTCAGAGTCCTAGCAGGAAAACAAAAACCATTTAAGCAGGTAATTAAATGCAGGGAGTTGGTCATATGGGTGACGAAGAACCGAAAAGTCAGTCACGGGCAGCCTGGAAGTTAGCAATGGCATGGGAGTTGTTACTAATCTTTGAAGTGGGGGAGGGGTCAAGGACTTAAGTCAAAACTACTAGAAGCGGGGACCGTATAACTACTGGGTGCCCATAGCCATGGGTAAGACCCAACCTCAGTGCAAGTGCCTGGGAAGAAATGCCAGACAGTCTCCCTCCTTTTACCCCTCCCTCTGTCACTGGTCACCCAGTAGTGAGCCTGTGTGAGCATGTGGCAGCCAGCCCCTGCCATACAGGCTGAGCAGGGAAAGACTAACAGGCTTAGGCTCAGCTGAAAGGACATCTGGAGTGAGTTCTGGAATGTAGCCAGTTGACCTGGCCTGAGGAGGGAGGGTGGCAGTCTGAGCACAGGCTTAAGGTATAGAGGTCTGAGCGGTGTACGATATAAGGAGAATGTCCCCTTAGGCCAGATGTGATATAGACTTTATAGCGGGCTTTGGCAAATAGCTGTCACATAGTTTTGTTTTGTCTAAAAATAAAATGGAAAAAACATTCTTAGCTCACAAACCACACAAGCCACAGGCAGCAACAGCTGATCCGTGAGCTCTAGTTTGCTAAGCTGATTTTGAAAAACTTGTTTACTGGAGACAAGGTCTCACTATGTTGCCCAGACTGGACTTGAACTACCGAGGCAAGCACACCCCCTGCCTAAGCTTCCCAAGCATCTGGGGCTACAGACGTACAGCACTCGGTCTCAGTTTTACTTGGTTCTGTTTCGCGTGGTGCTAGGATCAAACCCAGTGCCTTGCACAGGCTAGGCGAGCACTCTGCCACAAAACCATACTCCTAGTCAGATTGACCCACTTTAGGATTGGAGGAGACGGGAGACTGAGGGAGGAGGCACGGAGGCTGGAAGGGAGGCTTCTGATGGTCCTTGTGGAGAGTAAGGGATGAGTTAGGATATAGAGTGGGCGGGACTAAGACCATCACTTACGTCAGAGAAGACGTCGAAGGTGGGTTTGGAGGGATTTCCACAAGCACATTAAGTAGTTCCCTGGTTAACTTGGAACTCCCAGTTAGTCAGTCTCTTGCTTCAGAAAGCTAAAGGAAAGTCCTGCCATTCTAGGTGACATCTTCATTAGAGCCTCCCTCACCCCACCTCTGACCTCCCTTCAGGCAGAACGGGTGGAGGAACAGGTCTCCACACTTTCAGGGAGTGAAGAGTCAGGCTGCCTGACTGTGTGTGACTCACTTACTGCTCATTCTAGAATATGGGTGCCTTAGACCGCTTGTCCTCCTTTTCAGGCCTTGGCTGCTCTTCTGGGATAAGAGGAGATGCCCTGCCTGCATCTTCTCCTGTTTTCTTATGGGATTTGGGTCCAGAGGAGAAATGAGAGAAGGCAAGCCGCTCACCTAGCCCCGGGCTCTAACACTTGCCGATAGCCCCAGCATCCTCCTGATCACAGGCTGCTGGTGTCTGACAGGGCTGGGTAGTGCCCTTAGGCTCTGCTGGAAGCAGACACTCAAACTGGGCTCTAAGCGTTAGTTTGGTGAAGGGGGGGGGGGGGAGAGCCCATACAGGGTGTCTTGCCAAATCAGCTCCTATTGTGGTTGACTTGGGAAACTTGAGTATTCCAGGGTAATCTTGTGGGACAAAGGGTTTGAACTACAGATGGAGGATTATTTCAAGGGCTGTTCATCCCCCAGTCTGCTGTGTAGCCTTCTGAAGCTTGGGGAAACCCTCCAAGTGTGGACATGCAGATTTGTAAATGGAAGGCAGCTGGGGCTCCCTGAAAGTTACGAGGCACCCAAGAGATAGCAGGACTTTTATGGAATCTGTTCTAGATCTTTCTCATAGACACAACATAGGGGCAAACTGGAAAGCAAAGTTCCAGACCTTAATTATATGGCGTGGGTTTGTGACAGATGGAGAGCTGAAACTTGGAGTCTGGGGGTCCTGGATCTTCTACTATGTTTTAGGCCGCTGCCATGAGTTTTCTGGAAGCTGCTCTTGCTGTATCGTAGATCGACTCTCCCCATACTTGCCCCAGGTGCCTGCTGTACCGGTTCTACTAACCACCATCCATTCACTGTAGCCTCTCCGAGTCCAGCAGGAAGGGAAGGGGAAGCCTGCAGCATATGAACCAGTGTAAGGCCGACCTAGTTCATGTCAGACTCATAGAGTCCCGGACAGGGTAAACAGAAGCCCAAGCAGAGCTGGGAGCTTGGTAGCCAATTGGTCAAGCAATTGGAGGAGGCTGTGCTGGGCAGCAGTGAGCTAACAGTATAGAGGGAGCGTGGAGGGCACGAGAGGGGCCATGCAGGTCTGAGTTTCCCCCCTTGTCTTGGTTATTTGGGATCGGGACCCATTGTAGAGCTGGATGCAGATGTTGCAGGTCTCAGTATCGAAGGCTCTGTGTCGTCTATATCAGGCAAGAGCCACTTCTCTGTTTGTCCATTCAGAGCTCACTTCTGGGAGGCTCAGTATGTCCCAGCCATTTTGTCAACTATTTTGGGTACATCTGAGGGATCAGACTAAACCTCTCTCAGAGTGCATAAGATTTTCCAGGTGGATTAGTGATTAGTGGAACTTTTTTTTTTTTTAATTCTCCAGTGGGTTTTGAGATGAGTGGTAGAAGATGGTAGAGGTCTCAAGATTCGAAGGCAGTGGGATTAGGTAGGTAGGAGAGATCTATAGTCCTAAATCCGGTGGTAGAGTCCCTCCCTTCCCATAGAAGCTTGGGAACCCAGTGGAGAGCAGGGATTGCTAAAAGTTCCACTTGCCTGGACAGCCGAGTGTCAGTGTTCAAAGTCAGACGCCAAAGGTTACAAATTCCAAAACTCTGCTCACACCCCCTCCTTCTCCAGCTTGTGCTGGATCCCTGGCAAAGGTGCTTGGACTGGGCCCCCCCAGCGCCCCTGCCCTTTGCAATGTGACTTTGCCACCCAGCCCATCAGGGGGTGGAATCTGGGCTAGGGCATTAGTCAGGGTTCTCTGGAGAAACAGAACCAACACGATATGCAGGTGAATGAGAGAATTATTTTAAGCAATTGGCTCACACAGTCACAAAAATTTGCAAAATAAGCTGGCAGGCTGGAGACTAAGAAAGAACTGCAGACTCTGTCTGAAGGCCTTCATTGTCCTGGAGAATTCCCTGTTGTTGGGGGAGAGGTAAGTCTTTGGTTCTGTTTAGGCTGTCAGCTGATTAGATGGAGGCCCAAGTACATCACAGAGGCTAATCCTCATGCTTTACATGAAGGCTGCCAATTTAAATGTTAACTTCATTAAAACAAAACTATCATGGAAATATCCACAGTAGTGTTTGACCGACAGACTGTGCCCAGCCACACTGGCCTATAAGACTTAATCACCATGTTTGGCCTGGCACTTGCTTGTGCCGTAGAATGTGGCGAAAGCGATGCTGTGTAAGTGCTGAGATCCTTAGGGACGGTGGTCAGTTCTGCCTGCTGTCGTGGAGTTCGCCAGTCATCGTATACACAGTCAGGTTGCACTGCAGGATGAGTGTCTACGTGGGCAAGAGACAAGCTATGCCAGTTGACTGCAGGTCCCAGCCAACCTGGCAGCTGATTGTATATGTATGAGAAAATCCAACTACGACAAACTGCCCAGCCCTGACTGCTGGCCCGCAGAACTGGAGGTCTAAATAGCTGTTGTCCTAGGCTTCTGTATTTTGAGGTGGTTTGTTATACAGCAAATACTAGCTGATACAAATTCAACTTCCATGGTGCCCTTTGAGCCTGCCGCATTAGCTGCTTAAGAGGATGTAGGCGAACAAGTTCTAGTAAGGCCCTGTGTGTGTATCCATTAGTGACATATATGTAGGTACCTCTGAGATTTAAATATAGCTCTAACCTGGCAAGAGCCCACAATCATGTGCCAGAGCAGAGGGAGGAGCTGATGGCTGGCAGCCAGGAAAGCTGCGTGCTGCTGGGTTGAGGACCAAAGGTCTGGGTTTCGGGGATAGTCATAGGATGTATGACTTGGGAAGCAGCAAAGCCAGACCACATTCTGCTTCTGTTGCCGCCTGCGTCCTGGGCCTGCGTCCTGGGCAAACTGTCTTCCCATTTAGAGTCACAGTTTCTCTAAGGGCAGAGTTAGATTCTGTGAGGCCTGAGGTGGTGCAGATTGGCAACTCCCCTCAGAATAAAAACAGTGTGAGCAGCACATGCCTTAATCCCAGCACCTGGGAGGTAGAGGCAGGAGGATCTCTATAAATTTGAGGCCGGCCTGGCCTATATAAGGATTTCTAGGCCAGTCAAAGCTACATAGTGAGACTCTGTTTCAAACAAATGAACAGAGAAACAAAACAAAACAACCCATGGTTGCAAAACTACAGGGATCTGGAAGGGGCTCTGCAAGCTTCTTAAGCATCAGCAGCAGCAGCTTAGGCAAATTGTTTCTGGCTTTCTCACTAGTGTCAGGATGCTGATGCAGTGGGTCAGGGACACTGATGCAGTGGGTCAGGGACACTGATGCAGTGGGTCAGGGACACTGATGCAGTGGGTCAGGGACACTGATGCAGTGGGTCAAGAGCACTGTGCAGTGGGACAGG
>CABHPQ010146701.1:0-43564 GCA_902168405.1 Peromyscus aztecus
CCATGGAAGTTTTCTTTCAGGAGTCCTGAAGCCTCAGCTCTTTTCTTCTAAATGTAGGGTCTGTGATAAGTATTTTGGATTTAACTGTTGGAAAGAAATCCAACTAGCTTCGTGACTTGTAACCAGCTCCTCTTGCTGTTACCATATGGTGTTTCCTTTAATAAAAACATTTTGCAGAAATAATGATAAAATTTACTTTAAGCTTGTATAAAAGTTTGAGGTTTCTGGTGATAACAACACCCCTTTAATCACGTAGATAGCTGTGTATCTGGAGAACCTCCACTCCCCTGGCTATTTTCTCTAAGACTCTGGCATTTACTCTTGTGTCATTCAGTCTTGGTGTTCTGACTCTGGTTCACTGACCTCACTGCAGACTGCACCACGTATAATTGGAGCTCCTGCTCTACTCGGGATCCCACTTCTTTTATGAGTTTCAGTAGAACGACACTTCCCAGCTCTGCACAGCCTTGGCACACTGTATCATTTCTGATCAGTTCAGCTACATTCAAACAACACAAACACAAAACTGACCTGGTTTGAACACATTTAAAATAACCTGGAGGTGCGCAGTCCAAAGAAGCTTTTGTTGTGATGAGGGACCGCCTTGAGCATGCACATATGTTCCCTAATGGTTGCAGATGGTCAAAGAGCCACAAATCAGTACTGCACAGATAAGAGGCTGCAGGGGAAAAGGTCACAGGTGCCTGCCAGGCCAAAAGCTCCTCAGACCATGGTTCTCTACTTTCTTAATGCTGCTAGCCTTTAATATAGTTCCTCAAGTTGTGGTGACTCTAACCATAAAATTGTTTTCATTGCTGCCTCATAACTGTAATATTGCTACTGTTATGAATCATAATATAAATATCTGATATGCAGGATGGTCTTAGGTGGTCCCTGTGAAAAGGTCATTCGACCCCCAGGAGCTGTGATCCACTAGTTGAGAACCACTGCCCTAGGGACTCTTCATAGAAACCTCTGCTCATTCTCCTTAGCCAAAACTGAGCCTCCAAGCTATGTCTAAAAGGAGGAAAAGGAAGTTGTGGGATGAAGTCAGTTCAGTCATGTGGTAACATCCTGACTTACCCTACTCCAAAAAGGGAAAGAGGGTGTGTTCCCTTGCCTCCCTGTGGAATGAGTTTTGATGATACTTTATTTCTTGTTTTTCCCTATTGCCCTTTAGCAACTCTTGGTGTGGCTCCGAGTTCTGTATGAGGTCTTGGCTGCAACCATGTGGACTTCCTTTATGCTACCTTAGCTATGTTGCTGATGTCTGGATCCTACGATGTTTAATTTCATTTCCTTCCTGGAAGGTAAGGGTAATGTGGCAACAAAGCACATTTAAACCACTATCTTCACCCAGAGTCATCTGGCTCAGTGTGGAGGGCAGGCAGGCGGGTGGAGACTCCTGTGTGAATGGGGTGGTAGGGCAGCTAAGAGGCGTGGGCTGAGAGATGCAGTTTCGTAAGCAGCTAGCATAGACTGGCTTGCTAGTATTCAGCCTCTTAGATAACTCGTCCTTCTGGATTAAAAAAAGAAGTGTTCTAGCACCTATGATGGTTTTACATTGAAAACAGAGCTGAATTCTGTGAGTCTATTTAAAGATCTGTAGCCATTTCCATGGTAAACAGTGAGGGGACACGCAAGTGAACAAGATCCCTTGAGGTTAAACCACAGACTCGAGTTTCCAGCTTTTATTTTAAAGTTAATATTATCAGTAGAGTGTTTTGTACGTGACTCCACACACTGAACCATGCAGATGACCCAGTAAATGTGGAATGAACCTTCTCCAAGGCTTTAGAGCCTGCTGGGTGGCTCTTTCCAGAGGCAACAATTGGGAAGAGGAGGAGAAGCAGCTATAGGAAGAGCAGGCGAGGGCCAGGACAGCTGTCCAGAGATGAGACTGTCCCATCTCTACTCTCCATCCCCCGGGGATTCCTGCCATGTGTCGGCTCTCCCACACTGCACCAGGACTACTGTGTGGACAGCACAGCAGGGCAGAAAAGATGGTGTGAGATCTCTAAGCTAGGCTATGAGGGAAACCATGGCTTCTGTATTGTATTCTCTCTTGGGTGGCTCCTTTTGGAAGTCAGTGGCTACCTGACCTGTGGTGAGGAGCTGAGCTCTCCGGAGACTGCACAGCTGAGTGTGAGAGCTTAGAACAGGGTCCTCTGGCCCAGATGAGCTGTCAGGTACCTTGCTGCCCTTGATGACAGCTTAACTAACCTCATGAGACAGAACTAGCCCACCTGGATGCTCGTCTACAATTCCTGGCTATGAGCGCTGTGAAGGATCAGGATGTGCTGAGGGTAAGCCACTCTGTGCTGAGTGATACTTCCCCACAACAACCTTCCCATAGCAATGGGTAACTAGCCACATTTTCCTGTCCCAGTGGTTAAAGAGAGCATTTAAATTTTCCTGAGAATAGTTTCTTACCAAAAGATCATCATCATCTATCAGAACACCTAACCTTCTTGGAAGTTTTTGGAAAGTTAATGTGAAGCCACAGGGTCCCAAGAAGGAGCAGGCACATAAGGTACTCTCTAGCCTTGGGTTAGAGGACACTGCCTGACTGTTTATTTGAAGGTTTGGAATATCACCACTACTGATTATAGCCATTGACAGTGACAAGAGTCAGAATTACACAGTAGCATTCCAGATTTCACAGTGTTACAGTATGCTGAACACTCTCAATCCAGAAATCAAATTCTAAACGGTTCTAAAATCGGAAACATTTGACAACGATATAAATTTGGTAATGCCATAAGTCTGATGACTCAATGTAAAAACTTTGTTTCATACACACAATGATTAAGAACACAGGAAGCAGGAGAAATAGAGCAGTTCATAAAGCAAATGCCAGACAAGCAAGAAGACCTGAGTTTGGATCAATGTACCTACCTAGAAAGCAAGTGTGGTGACACATGCTTGCAGTCACAGTGTTGGGGAGGCTGAGAACAAAGGATTTCTGGGGCTAGTTAGTCAACCAGTTGAACTGAATTGGTGAGTTCCAGATTCAGCAAGAGACCTTGTCTCAAAAAATAAGGTGGAGAGCAACTGATAAAGAAACCCACCATTGACTTCCGGCTTCTACACACATGCACATGCACACTTGTACACACACATGAATACATATGCACACACAATACTGTATGCTGAATGTAGTAGTTGTACATCTGTAAAACAGCCCCAGGATGCCTGAGGCAGGAAGAGCATGAGTTCAAGGCTAGTTGCAGATACAAAGATTTCTTTTCCAAAACACAAACAAAAACAATATAAAATGTTTTTCAAGCTATGTGAATAAGATATATATATATACATATATATCTTATATATATATAAAATAACGTAAGTCCCATCTCCCAAATATTTTATTATGTATCTCATTATGCATATATGTAAATAGTCTTAAATTTAAAAAAAAACCTAAATCTGAAATATTTCCCATCTTAAGCATTTGCAATAAGGGATGTTCAACCTGTCATAGTCAATGAATAACTACTCCTGGGAGAACAGTGTTGTATGATATTTTGTTTGTGTTCTGACAAATAAATCTTGCCTGGAGATCAGAGAAGCAGAGCAGCAGCCACTAGAAACTTCTTACCTCTATGAATCCTCAGACCTAATGGGGCAGGAGATCCTGTCTCCATCTGCCTTGTATTCCTGTCTCCACCTCCATAGTGCTAGGATTAAAGGTGTACACCACCACTGCCCAGCTCTGTTTCTCTTTTATACTGGTTCAATCTTGTGTAGCCCAGGGTGGTCTTGAACTCCTAATCTTCCTGCTTCCTCCTCCCAAATGCTGGGATTAAAGGTGTGTGCTACCACTGCCTGACCTGTATGGTTAACTAGTGGCTAGCTCTGCCCTCTGATCTCCAGGCAAGCTTTATTTGTCAGAACACAAACATAATATCTTACAACAGAACAGAGCTAGGAGTGTACCTGTGTTACTAAGCACAACCCTGACGATCCCATCTGTGCCATGGAGCTGATGGAGCCAGAAGCTGAGCAGAAGCCACATGCTCTTACCATTGAAATTCTCACATTTCCCTTGGTACAATCTATTGACAAGATCTGGTGATCCACTCATGTCAAGTGGAGGATCATGGAAGAAACACTTAGAGATAGATAGAGCCAAGTGGTTTGAAATACTGCAGTTTCACCATTAACCAGCTCTACGACCCTGAATAGGTCATTCATAGATAAGTATGAGAAGCAATACTTCTATGTTATTAAATAATGTGACTGTTAATATTGTTACTGGTAGGATCTAGAATTATCTAGGAGACAAACATCTGGGCATGTCTGTGAGGGAGTTCTAGCTTGTGTTAATTAAGGTGGGAAGGTCAACCTCAAATGTGAGTGGCACCGTTCTATGGGTGGGGTCTTAGGCTGAATAAAAAGGGAGAAAGAGAGGTGAGTACCAGCCTTTCTTCCTTTCTGCTCCCTCAGTGAACGTGCAAGGTGACCCAAGCTGTGTCCGTCATGTGTTCCTATTATTGATTGCATACAAATCAGGTACTAGAACTTGCCCAGAGGTGACGACTATTGTCTCCAACAGGCTGTTGCAATACCAAGTCCCTCATCGTTTTTTTTGAATCCCATGACTTAATAGTGATTACAGTATCTGGTTTTTCTTCTGGCTTATGACCTAGACTTAATTACATCAATTCATTTAATTCTCAGATTAGATCTGATGACAAAATTATTCTGAGTCCTATTCAATACAAAAAGTGACAATCAGAGAGGTTTCTTCTTAGAGTTACAGAACCAGGAACTAGGCAGGGGTCAAGGGTCCAGGTATTTGGTTTCATAGCTACATACTCCCCCACTCCACAGTAGGGACTATGGTACAGAGCAGCCAGGGGCTCTCCTGTCTTACAGTTATATTCCAAATTGTGGTACAAACCACAATATGGGATAGGCATGGGTGCCTTGGCTTCATCTCCTAATTGAAGAAAAATCTGAAGGAGGAAACAGTGATGGCTCCATGGCCTGACACACCCAGCTCAGGGCTACAATGCTCCTGAGCAGAGGTGACAAAAGACTGCAGAGTCAGTGTGACTACTAAGATCAGGGCATGGCAACCGTGAGCAGTGAAAACCTTCCTGGGACAGTGAGAGATTTTTGGCATTTAGAAAGAGACAAGAGGGGGAGAAACCCCATCATTTTGAAGTACAAATTTTCCTTCTTGGTGATACTGCAAAGATGGATGTTCTGTGTGACCCCAGCTACACCTGAGGTGACTCAGGACCCAACCCGCATGTGAGAGACAGTGCTCCAATCTCCTCCACCAAAACCAAATCCCATTTTCACTTGTGGGTTTTTCCTTCATCTTTGCTTTTTTGCTTTTTTAATTACATTGCACAAGTGTGACTGTAATTTCCTCTCCATGTCATGACGGCAGCATTCATCAAGAAGACTTTAATTCTCCACAGCAATCACTTCTTTCCCCAACTCCGATTCAATCTCTGCCCACGCAGAAGGGCAGGGCATTTTGACCCTGAGGTTAATTATCTGCAAATAAGTTAAAATTACACAAACCCTCATCTTGGGAGAAGAGAAGCCATCTAGCACAAGACTTCCTGTGGCTTGTCCTCTAAAGGTGGCAGCAGGGAGGAAGGTCGGGCTGGGCAGTCACCCTGTGAGGTTGTCATCTGTTCCAGAAAGGAGCTGGGTGGGGGCGGGCTGTTTTGATGTGGCTGTAGTTTTGGGAACCTAGTATGGCATTTGGCATAATTCCAAACTGCAGGAGTGGCGCTGACTCGGGGCTGTGAATGAGAGAATGGGGCTTAGAACAGATAAATGCATGACAATCCGATTTCTGGGGGTGGGGGTGGGAGAGGGAGGGGCCGCAACAGGGAGGTTTACCAGGGGGCATGAAGGAACTGACTCCTTCCGGCTGCTGGAGGAATCTGCTGCTCCATGGGAAGGGTCTTAGATGTCACAGGACCTGGCCCTCTGCACACTCCCCTCCTGACAGGACCACCTCCACATCAAGAATGTCTGCTCACCTTTCTGTCTTCTCAGACCCTCTTGTGATGAGCACAGCAGTTATTTACTTGAATTTCATTTACCCATCTCCCCTCCCTGTGTGCATGCAGGAATGCACATAGACACCAGAGGACAGATGCACCAGTTCTGGGACTTGGTTCTCCCCATCCACTAGGGACTGAATTCAGATGATCAGGTTTGTGTGGTATGGCCTATAGGAAAGTGTGTAGGGTATTTTACTGATTGACAATCGATGAGGAAGGGCCCAGCTCACTGGGGAGTGTTGCCATCCCTGGCAGGTGGCCGAGAAAGTCATGGGGAGCAAGCCAGTGGGCAGCACTCCTCCACGGCTTCTGCTTCAGTTCCGCTTCGTTCTGCCCTGACCCCCTTTGATGATGAACATGTGGACATGTAAGTCAAATAAATCCTTTCCCCCTAAGTTGCCTTTGGTCAAGGTGATTTATCTCAGCAATAAAAACCAAATAAAGACATGGAACAAGTGCTTTTACCCACTGAAACATTTTACTGGCTCTTACTTGCAATTTTGTTACAGTGCCTTTTGAACATTTGACCATATACATGGCCTAATGCTGGAATTCAGAGGGAGAAGAGAATGACAGCTAGCCATTGTCAAGTGCTTTCTATGTGCATGTGTAACTGTTTCCCAAACCTTAACTCATGGAGTCGCTCACTGTCTTCCTAGGCGGCTGAGCACATCAGGGAGTCTCTGCTCTGAGGACACTGTGTGCGCCCGGCTCCGGGCCTGCACCATGGGCTGACAGGCCTGTCACTTCTATTGACTGTTCACTGACTTTGGCATGCTCAGCATCTAGCAAGGCGGCTGGCACATGACAGGACTAAGGCAGTGTTCGCTTTACTACTGAAGTGACTTTAAAACCAGCAAGGATGGGCACATCCGTAAGAAGCATTACAAAGATTCACTCAGGGAGGCTCAGAGGGCAGTTTGGGGTGAGAGAATGATACAAACAGATCCCAAGTAGGCGTGTCTCTGTGATGGGGTTGACAGGACCCCACAGGAGGTGAGAAGAAGATGAAGAGGTAGAGGTAGGAGGGCAAGCCAAGAATCTATCTGGGGGGAGTGCTCTTCCAGATCAGCCTGAGACTCCTGTGGCATGGGCATATAGGACCCTGAGGATATGTAATGGGGGTAAATTACATTAGGACTTTGATCAGGGGAAGGGTACAGCTTCAGGTAACATTCTTTGAGTCCCCCAAAGGGACCAAGGGGCCTATTTTTATGCTCTTCAGTTTTTAATGAGAAAGGATGTTGGAGAAGACAAAGCAAGATCAGAAAGCAGTCATAGCCTAGAATGGAATTCCACTGCAAAGGGGCTTTGAGCTCCAAGTTCACAGTCTGCCCAGCTTCTGCCTCCCATGGCATCATGACACTGGTGGCTCGATAAGGGATGCTCAAGAGATCACAGGCTAAGATGGCAAACACTGTTCATTAAAATTTTTATACTCCCGTGTGTTAAAAGGCTCAGCTTTGGGCCCTCTGGCTTTTAATGAGCCCATGTGACAAGCATCACGAGGGTCAGTATCTTACTCTCTGAGGACTGGCATACAGTCCAGCAGAGGTGGTGGGTCTAGAGGGCTCCATGTCTTGAGGAAGAGAAAAGGGAGATGAGACAGAGGAAGGGGGTGTGAGGAGAAGAGGACAACAAGAAAGGAGGCAGAGAAGAAGAGGGAAGGGACTTAGCTTTCTGGGTTCCTGGGAAGCTGTCCAATTAATGTGGCCTCCTTCCCCAGTTCCTTCCTGCCTCACAAGCCCAACCTCCAGATTCTCTGAAAAGCCCCAGGTCTGCCACCCTCTCAGATGCTAGTCACATGAGCTGACTTCCCAAGGCTCTTCAGCCATGGTAGCAAAGCAGCGGGTCGCGGCATGTACTTCCTAGCTCTCAATCACTTCTCCAGATAGACAAGCTTCTGATCATTTGAGCTAGGCTTTCAGAGCCAGTGGTGTGGGTTTGCAACCCAGCTGTATCACTTGGGAGCTGTGTAATGTCTGCCAAGTTACTTAACTTTATTGGGCTTCTATTTCCTCATCTTTAAATGGCCACTTAGGACAAAGAGGATCAACAGAGTTGATCCATGTAAAGCTCTTAGTACAGAACTTGGGACAAAATATACACACCCTAAAACCAGCAATTGTCATTACCAATTCCCAGCAATGGGAGGAGGTAGGATCACGGCTAACAGGAGAACCATTCAGAGGAGCAAACAGCTGAAGCTTAGCTCATGGCCTCTGAAAGGTTGCCAACTCTTGTGTAATCTGTCCCTGGTGATAAATATTTTTGTCACTTGGAAGGAGGCTGAATTTCTCTCTTGGTCCTGGGCTTGGACACAGTCACTGATGAAAACATATTACCACCCTTTGATGTCTTCAGAAAAGAATTTCCCCCCAAGCCACAATTCTTGTTGGACAAAGATCCAGTGATAATCTAGTGACTCATACAGGCGCCTAGGACTGGGGTTAATGGAAGTGCCCATCCTCACCAGACCCGACCACTCTCTTTCCCACCCTCCTTCCCCGCTGGTCTCAGAAGCTGCAGCTGCCACCTACTTGAGTTTTCCCTGGATACTGGCTCCTGCCTCTGCTCTGGAAATGGATCCAATCTCCCCTTCTCTGAAGGAAGCTCACATTTCTTATAAATACATATTTATAAACACATCTAAAGGCTTCTGTCCTGTTTCTCACCTTTTCTAAACAACTTCTTTAAAAGACACAAGGCTTATCTCTACCATCCGTAACCAAGGATGGGTCCCTTTGCACTTTTCCTATAACTACAAGCTGAGGCCTTCTGTAAATCTTCAGGGATGTGTTTCTCCACTTCCCATCTAGATCTTTGGATGTGCGGTGACCCCCAACTTCCTCTTTTGAACCTCTATCTCTCAGCCTCCTGTGGTTTTAGGTTGCTCTGGGATAATGCCAGACCATTGTTTCGTGGGCTCAGCATCCACCTTTGTTTCCAGCCTCTACTCCATTCCCCTGCACAGCTTACCTGGATGTGAGTGCTGTCAGACTGTCTCTGATTCTCTCTTTCACCCTTTGCTCTGTCTAAGTACATGGTTAAGCAGTCACTATAAGGAGAATGCTACACTGACTACTCCCAGAGCCCACATTTCTAAATGCTGGCAAAACACCTCCAAGAACTTCCTGCCTATAGGGCTCAGATCAACCTGGTTCAAACTCAACCCACTACCTTCTCTCTTGCCTACTGTGTTCCCTGGTTCGATTATTTGATCACAACGCGGACTTTCCCAAGTCACTTGGAAGATCTTGTATCTTCTAGCCCCCACCATACCTTGGCATGTCCTCAGTAAACACATGCCAAGCACTGGTTCTTGGCTTGCCTTTGCTCTTCACTTTCTATTCAGAATCTAGGTTTTCTTTTGTTTGCTGTTTTCTGAAGTATTGGGGGTTGAAGCCAGCTTTTTGGACAAGCTAGATAAGCATTCTGTCACTAACAGCCTGGTGCCCTAATGATCATCTCTGCTTTTTATCTTCCCCTCCATTCCATCTTATGCCCACAAAGCCCAACCTTGCTCCATTTCCCACTTGGTGGGTATTGCTTCCTCCTCATCTGCAAAAGGTCAAGTAAGGATCAGAGCAGTTAGTCATAGAGGGCAAGTGTCTAGACCCAGTATACTACTACTGTCCTGTGGTTGGCTGGTTAGTATCATAAACAGACAGGTATTTCAGTGGGTGTAGAGAAAAGGGGCCACCTAGAGAAACCCAACCTGACCCTGGAGCCCAGAACCAGTGAAAGAAACACAGCCTAGATCTGGGATCCGAGCCAGACAAAGAAACACTTTATCCCTGAACCCAGAACCAAAGGAACATGCCCTGACTCTGAAACCAGTGCCAAAGAAAAATACTTTGTCCCTAGAATCAGAGCCAGTGAAAGAAATAACCCTGGTCTTAGAATTAGAGCCAAAAAGCTAAGAAAGGCCAGTGAAAGAAACATAGTTTGGCTCTGAAATCAGAGCCATCTCTGCCCCGACCAACCAAACTAACCAATCCCTGAGTGGAAAAAACTAACCAATCCCTGGACAGAAAAATCTCCCTGGGGAAACTCCGCCCCCAAGAGATCCTATATAAATCACCCTGCCTGTTTAGTTGTGGGCTGCTCTTTCCCACCCTGGTAGAGGCAGCCACTCTCCTGGACTCCTCCTTCTCAAATAAATCTCTTTCTCAAAAGAGTCTTGTGTGTGAAGATCTTCATTTGCTGGCATAGAGAAGAACCTTGCTAAGACATCCCTTAGGGGACTGAGCAAGGGGGAGCAGAAAAAGTAACAACTTTTCACGGAGCTGGAGGAGATTGCTACATTTCTGCAGGGGTTTCCCTTTAGCAGAGTGAAGCAAAAGAAGCAACATCTCGGGCTGTAGAAGTGGAGCTCTGCTGGGAAGCCCCCTTAAGAGCTGCCCAGCTGTGGCAGCTCTCCAGGAGAGGAGCAGGACTGCTATATCCTGCGGGGAGACCATCCCCCACTGTACCCCAACTCCAGGTATAGCCTGACTCCTGAACAGTCAGGATACCTTTCCTTGCAGAGCTAAGCTGTCTCATTGGAGCTCCAGCTGTCAGAGCTGCCCTAGCAGCTCAAGGTAGTGCCTGACTCCCAGAAAAGTCAGGATACCTCTCCCCCAGAGTTTTGCAACACTCACGGTAGGTATACAGAAGATGATAATTGAAGAGACAATGTGGGTCTGGAATGTTCTCCAATGACCATGGCTAAGGCTTGGTCCTCAGCCTGTTAGACTATTGAAAGTGCTAAAACCAATATGAGGTGGGCTAGTTGACCATATCAGGTCTCTGGGGTGACCTTGAAGTGGAACTAGGGATAGTGGCCACTTCTTACCTCTCTTTTTACTTCCCATCTGTAGTGATATATTGTGTACCCTAATAAACTTTGCCTGAAGATCAGAGATCAGAACAAGCCAAGATAAAACATGGAGGACAGGCAGTGGTGGCACACACCTTTAATCTTAGCACTCGGAAGGCAGAGATCCATCTGGATCTCTGTGAGTTCAAAGACATCCTGGTCTATATATGAGACTGACTCAGTCTAAGAGAGAAACAGAGCCAGACGGTGGTGGCACAGACCTTTAATCCCAATACTTGGGAATCATACACCTTTAATGCCAGCACTTGAGATCTCATGCCTTTGCTTGGGAAGCACACATGCCTTTAATCCCAGGAAGTGATGGCTGGGTGGAAAAAGGTATATAAGGCATGATAAGACAGGAACTAGGGGCTTTTTCAGACTCAGGAGTTGATGAGGTAAGAGGTGGTGGCTGTGGCTCGTTCCTTTGTCTCTCTGATCTTTCAGCATTTACCCCAATATTCTGGCTCTGCGGTTTTATTAAAAGACTGATTAGAAATTTGTGTTACTCCCATCCTCCATAGAGAAATAGACCTCCTCTGGCATGCACTCAGCATGTTGTATTGTGTTGACACAGACTCAATGCAGGGCCAAGAGATCAAGAACTACAATTGTGAAACTGTGAGCCCAAATTAGTTGACTAAACCCTTCTTGCTTTAAGTTGTTCACATAGCTACTTTGTCATAGTGATGAAGAACTGACTGGTACCCAATGAATGAGTAAGAGCAGCCCATGTACCTTATTCAGGTTAGCTCATTCACAAGGGGTGAGCTGCTTTCAGGTGCTCCCGTAGACCAGTGGTTTTTAACAGAGGAAATGTTTAACAAGGGAAATGTTTTCCTTCAGGGACATTTGATGGCCCAGAGGCATCTTTTTGTGGTCATAATTGGAGGAGAGGGGATGCTGCTCCTGGCATATGGTTGCTAGGGATGAGAGTGTCTGCTGAATACCCTACAACACACAGGAACACCCTGAATAAAGAACGATTTCCGACATGGCAGTTGTGCTAGGTTAGAAGGACTCAGGAGTCACCCCTGGGAAACAGGCAGGGGTTTGGATAAGTGAAGGAACATATTGAATCATTTTACATTTGGAAATCTCAAAAGCAAACAAACTCAAAAGAACATCAAAAGCATTGACATCTGCACAATAAAATGAGGGCACAGCTACTTGTGTTTAAGCAGTGTGTCGAACATTCAGCAGGAAAGAGTCTGGGAAGGCCAGAAGCTGAACTCTGAATATAGAAGGGTCCAAAAGTATTTTATGAAATCGTCTAGAAATCTTCCCAAGAAAAGAGCAACATGAGTGCAAACCTCACATCTGACAACACATACCACCAATGCATGCTGCCTTTTCTGAACAAGCTCCCAGCTCTGGCATGTGTCTGCATCCTGCTACCCTGCGGCCCCTCCCCAGATCCTCTCCACTGTCTCTACTCCACTCTAGTCTCACTCCAGAAGGCCCTGTCCCAGCATCAGGGGACAGTCTGTTGGTCTAATCAGGTTCTGGGGCCATTTATTAGCAAAAACTGTTCATCAGTTACCAAGAGAAGGTAGGTCAGTCAGTGCAGGCTTAAAACCAATGCAAGTGATAGCTGCCCAGGGCTGGGCTCTTTCCAGGAGTGGGAAAACTGATGCTGCCTGAACTAAACACTTGCTTTGTTTAAGTGTCTCTCTCTGTTAAGTTGTGAGAAATGGAAAAAACAGCCATCTGTGGGTGAGTGAGCAGCACAAATGCCCACAGCCATTGGACCACACCAGCAGCTTCCTGGGGATGTGATGGCCTGGCAGCCTGCTGGGCAGCCCACTGTCAGAAGCACACCAGACACTGATGGAGACAAGGGACGTTTCCTCCCACAATCTCCAAAGTCAGTGGGAGAATGGAGAGCTTAGGTAGGGTTTTGAGAGTGGCCCAGCCTCTGCATAGTGGAGGGAGGAAGAGCAGGAAGACAAGGGTAAGGCAGAAATGTCTGCCTCAAGAACAGTTTACCCTGGGGCAAGCACTTGGCTCTTTTCAGGAGAAAGCTCAACTGTGCTTGAGGGTTTTGAGTGGGGGCCTGCTGTACACACCCAGCTCACACTGTGATTTAAGCCTATTCACTACCAGTTAAAGTGATCCTCAGCGCACAGTGTTTTTCCTGTCACTTAGTGCAGGCAGGGACTCTGGCGAATATATTCTCAGCTTTGCCAACAGCAAATATCATTTTGAAGAAGTCATTCTTTCTAGATGAGCAGAATTATTCCCTTTACCTCCTTGCCCCACTCGTCATGAATAAACAGTCATTTTGGCTACAGCAAACCTCACTTCAAAATAAGCAAAGCCCAAAACAAAAGAATAAAACAAAACAAACAAAAACCCAATAAAGCTGTAATGCTCCGAAATCCATAATTTCCCTCCAAATGTCACCATACAAAAACACCGAGTTCCTTCTAAGCACATTTGCAAAGCCGTATCAGGCCATTCCCAGCTGTTGGATTATTCTGAAATACACTCAAATTAATGGGTAGACTCACAAGCCAGGCATAATTCCTCCATTTATGTTGCTCATGAAAGTGTCCTAGGACTGTAAACTCCTGCCCCATCCGCAGTGAACGAAGAAGAATGCAGCCCCACTGCTGAGATGGTGATGGCCAGTGTGCAAGTGTTCCAGTGCCTTCCGGTCACTGCAGGCTCATCAGGGCAGCATCTGCCCATCTCTCACTTGATTTAGCCTCCACTAAGTGCCTGGTAGATTCAGCTCCGAGCCACCCTCTGCCCCTGCTGCAGTCCCTCTAACAGTTTCATTCATGGGGTGACCCTCTTAACAGGATGAGCAGACTGACCTCTGCCTCCAGACGCACATGTAATTTGGAAAGAACTTTGTTGGAATCCCGTCGTTACATTTCCAAGTGCCAATGTCACATGGCAACAATGTGTGTGGGGGTGGGGTGGGGTGACAGGAACCCCCAGAAGTTCATAGCTGTCACATGCACCAGAGGGAAAGGTACTAAGATCTTGGTGTCCCTAAGTCTGTGAACTCCTCAGACTCTTTGAATCTGCACTTAAGTAATTAGCTGGGGCACTTATTAAATATGTAACAAATGTCCACACGGTACTAAGCATTGCTTCCCTGGGAGTGGGGAAGATGGAAGGCATTGGATAGAGGACAAAGAAATGAAAGGTTCAGGAAACAAGTGCTGAGCAGACCTGAGACTCAAGCCAAGTTCTAAGCACAGAGATTCAGGCGAATGTACTTGTTTTATAGCTACATGAGACCTGTTGGCATAGCTCTTCTGGTCTTAACAGAAGCCCCCTGACCTGGTCTTTCTATGTTCTGGTGATTTGTCACTCTGCCCCTACCCTGAAAGTGGTAAAGGACACTGCTGTCATAGGGAAGTAGCAGATGTCAATAGAAGAGGCATGAATACAATGTCTCCAGAGCCCGGATAGGACCGAAGGCACTGGAGAGGCATGGGGTCCAACCTCAAGGAGGAGAGTGAGATTGAGCTGCCCAGAATGAAAGTGCTCTAGGGATACCAATGTGACAATAACAACCCTATCCACCTACAGCAGCAGTTGCTGTAGCCCCCCTGTTCACTGAATGGCTTCCTGGGTGCCACCCAACACATTTTTGTCTTTCCTACTAGCAAAGAATCAACAAAGAAGAAATTGTCACTCCACATTACAGATGGCAAAAGTGAGGCTCAGGGAGGCCACACAACTTGCCCAAGGTCCCTCGTTTGTGCATGATGGGTACAGCTGGTCCTGGACATTTTAACTGAGTCCATCAACCCGACAGTCAAAGGAAGCTACTGTCAGTCCATGCTCCCTGGAAGGGTTGTCCATGTGGAAGGGAGGACTCACAGTCTCTGAGAGAAGCAGAGGAGTCACTGGCTAGGGATTGCTAGTTAGAAGATGGTGCATTCCAGGGTGACAGAGTACACAGGGGTGCTCAGCTCCGTACACCATGCTGGTCCTCCACACATGCAGCCCCTCTTATCTGCTGAAAGCACAGCTGTTCAGCAGAGGGCTTCCTGAGGTCCAGAGGCCTCTTGGCAACACTCCGTCCTTAATCCTTTCTACCTTTATTTTATTACAAAAATGTTAATGGGAAACCACTATTGTGGCTAATCAGGCACCAACTCCTTGACTACCTCCATATGTCTACCATTCCCAATGGGTCAACCTTCAAGGACACCACAGATTCATATTTTTATAACCATACAATTTTAGGTTTTATCTGACTTGACATTGCAGCCTAAATACTCCCCCTGCTGCTGGACTGTCCTCACTGTCGCGTCTCGCTTGGCCACAGCCATGACGTGCACTTTTAGCACTGAGACTTGCCGGGGCTTGAAACTGCTTCCCAGAGTCACCTGTGGGAAGTGCTTTACTAAATGTGCACATCTTTGTTCCGCATCCTGATGAAGGGTTGTGGCATGTGATTAATCCCAAGTCATGGTTTTAAAAAGGCTTTAGAAAGAAAAAATAGAGTTTCTATTTGTGAGAGGAAACATGAGCAGGTGCCGTGTGGCGGGCAGGTGCAGCATTGCCTAGTCTTTTCACGTGAGGTCCTGAAGTGCTGATGTGTCCCACGGTGACAGTCACTTACCTGCTGGAATTCACCCACCCGTCTTGCAATTAATGTTCCTAAAATAACGACACTGATGATGATGATGATATTAATAGCAGCTATAGCAATGGAGTCCCTATCACTGTGGCTTGTTCTGTCTCTACCAGTTCTTCCCCTTGGTTGGGGGACCCAAACTCAGTCTATAACTCTTAAGTGTGGCATGGAAGGCACTGCTACCTGGCACACTGGTCTCTGCTGGCTGACAGGCCTGGGCCGGCCCTGCCTTCGGAAAGAGTCTGAACAATGGCTATGGTTTGGATGTGAAAATGTTCTCCACAGCTCATTTGTTCCAACACTTGGTACCTGGCTGCCTGTGCTGTTTTAGAATAGAGGGTCACAGCCTTTCCTGCTTCAGGTGCATTTCTGTGTTCTGGCTGGCTGAGCAATGAGCCCCAGACACATGTTCTTGCCACCATTAACTGGCTGTGCTGTTCCTGAAATGGTGGACTGACACTCTGAGTCAAAACTTAACTCCCCTTCCTTAAGTTGTTTCCTGCCAGGTATCTGGAGACAGTAATGAAAAAAATAACTACTACAATTATGGAATTGGACGAATCAGGTAGATTCCAAACCCGCTCAAGAGAAGTACAGCCATGCAGGCTGGGGAGAAGTGCACTAAGAAAGGCCTTGCCTGGAACAGCTTTCGGTTCCCACCAAGACCCTTTCTCTAGCAGCCCCACTGCTCTGCAGGCTTCTGCACTCTTAGGGGAACGTGCCTGTCACCAGCCGGCTGCTCAGCTGAGGCTGCCCATTGTGGATGCTTCTAAAATTCATTTCCAGCCATATTTTTGGCCCAAAGCCCTGAAGCTTCTTTTCAGGAAGAGAGCATGGAGCTCCCAATTTCATTTTGCTTTCTTACTGCTTGTTCAAAGAACAATCATCTAAGATAAAAATATCATCCTCAGGCAAAAAGAATTTAATTCAAACATTCTTAAGAACAGATTCAACAACTTTTTCCTCACAAACAAAGCAAAACAAAACACAACACACAAAGCTGCTTCATTCTTGGTCCCTAGTTACCTTAACAATGAACAACAACAACAAAAGGGTAGAGGGAGAGTGTAGTCAGGAGAGACTTTCTACCAATTAGGAGACTCCAGAGTGACAGTGGATAGGCTGTATCCCAGAAAATGATCTCAGTAAGTAGTCCTACAAGGGGAATGCCACTAGTCCTCACTGCAAATGACACTGAGGCCTAGGGGGATCAGCAATGTGCCCTAGGTTGCACAGTTGGTCTCAAAGAAAGTCTCAAAAATCAAGCAGCCTTTCCCCAGGACCTATGTTCTGACCCACAACGGTACACTTGGTATTTGCATATCACTGTGGTCCAAACAAGCTAGGAAGTTAACTCCTGGTGAACAAAAAGCAAAATGTGTTGGCATTTGACAGCTCTCTTCTCTCTGTTTTCTTTTGTTTTAGTGGGAATGGTGCTGGGGATTGAATCTCAGCTCTGTGCATGCTAAGCACATGACCTGTCAGTGAGTTGCACTCTCCACCCTTCTTATGTTATACCGTACATATTGCCTGTCATGAAGTACAGCTCCCACAGCCAGCTGGTCCACTTCACAGTCTGCTTCCCTTCACTGTTCTTCATGAGATACAAAATACCAGCAAAGTCACTGGATATCAGAACTTGAAATTTCTTCCCTCTGGGGTTGCCCCAAGCCATTGTCTGGATGCTTCTCTCTGAATGTTAACATGGTTCCCTAGACTTTCTTGTTTTTTACCTTACCACAACTACCCATAGTTTATGACTTGGTTTTTATTTTATAAAATAGGTATTGTGCCATATATAATCTTTGGGGATTTTCTTTACACTCTATTTATAGTGTTAGAACTTTGAGTCCAGCTATGGCCACTTGGAGAAGAAAGGAGGTGGAGGGGAGGGAGACAGAACCTCCTGCTTTTCTTTTTCCCCCCTGGGGGAGGACTGTTGTCCTGTTGTGACAAACTTTCTCAAGAGTCTCCTAGGGCACTTGCAATAACATCAGGCTTTGACTTTGTTTCTAAGCCAGCTCAGGTGGAGCACAGTACCTCACTGCTCTTCCCTCTCCTCACTGGGCTCAGAACCAAGCACTCCTTTCTGTGTCCAGAACATCCCAAGTATCCTCTTTCCTTGGCACCTGAGCGAGCTGTTCTACTCTCTGCTCTTAAGTTCAGATTAACTCTCACCTCCCGAGAAGCTTCTCATGAGCATTGGGGAAGCAGCTGCTGGGACAAGGCTCCCTGCTTTATTCAGCTTGCAGACTGCCTAGCATCTACTGATTTCTAGCTCTCTTACTTTACAAGACCAGAGGATGTATCTAGTGCCAGACAGCATCCCATAGGCACCAGAGGAGGCCCAAACCTCTTCCTCTGAGATTCTTGAGGTTAACACATTTTCATAGTATTCCACCTGTTTCTCTGTACAGGAGTGGTGGATGAGACTCACATTATGCTACTCCAGAGTAAGGCAATGAGGATACATTGTTACTAGATTTTCTTTTTACTGTTTTCATATTTGTGTCTGTGTGTGTGTGTGTGTGGGGGAAAAGTATAATAACAAGTTTCATCCAATAAATCCAATGAAAAAAAGGATTTTTGAAAATTTATCTTAATAGCAGTGAAAGTTACCTGGATTAAATCTCCCATCTTGGACATCCATTTTTTCTTAATATGTTGTGTGACTAGATGGGAAAAACCCACGTCCATGTCTACACAGTGACATATCAAGTTGTCTCCAAGAAAACCAAGCCGAGCTAGCCACTATTTTATAGAGCACTTTTTTTTTTTTTTTTTACTTGAAATGAGTGTTGTGAGACCCCAGATGGCTGAGACTTCTAATAATGAGTACAAGGAGCCTACTATTCATGCTCAAGTGAAAATGTGAGTTTTGGAAAACATGTATCCACCAATAGTTAGGACATTCCTGGTAGAGTGGTGGTGTGGATAATGAACACATTTTTGTTGATCTTGGGTAATGGAATCTGTAGCTGGAGTTTTCTCTCTGGTGATTGGCCAATAAATAAAACACTGATTGGCCAGTAGCCAGGCAGGAAGTATAGGCGGGACTAACAGAGAGGAGAACTGAGAGAACAGGAAGGCGGAGGGAGTCACTGCCAGCCACTGCCATGACAGGCAGCATGTGAAGATGCCGGTAAGCCATGAGGCAAGGTATAGATTTATAGAAATGGATTAATTTAAGATGTAAGAACTAGATAGCTAGAAGCCTGAGCCATTAGGCCAAACAGTTTAAATAATATAAGCGTCTGTGTGTTTATTTTATAAGTGGGCTGTCGGACTGCCTGGGCTTGGTGGGACCCGGAGAGAAAACTCTCCAGTTACAGGAATCCATCAGCATTTGGAAGAGACTCACAATGGAGGGAATCAGCATTTCCACCTGATAATGCATTATTTCACGAAATCACGCACTTGTAGAAGGTTGGTTCAATTTCAATAAAGGATAATGGAGTGCAATGTTAAAAGTAAAGTTCACTGACGCTGGTTCAGATTTCCTAGTGCAGTGAACTTTGTGAAAACTACAGGTCAGTGGAAGTATTCCATCAGTGAAGAATAACCAGTCCCCTCAGAAGCCACTGGACACTCTCTCCTTTTAAACAGCATGGCTGGGGTTCTTCATCTACTTCAGCAAGAGCAACTGAGAGCATCAGCCCAAACACAGAAGTGGCTATGTAAGCCAGCGGTCAGCTAGGCCTAGAGACTCATAACTATAATCTCAGCACTCGGGAGGCCAAGAAAAAAGAACTGCCATGAGTTCGAGAACAGGCTGGGCTATGTGGTTCCAGTTTGGTTCAGAATATAGTATGAAACCATGGTCCCTCCCCACTCCCCAACAAACAAACAATAATAATAAAAAAAACCCCAAAAGACAAACAATCAAAAACCCAAGAAGGGAAGAAAAATGATGCCAGCTGTGTTTTTTTTTTTTTTTTTTTTTTTTAAGGAGGCAGACATTAAAGAGGTCTGAAAAACCAATAGATAAACCCTGGATCAAGAGGAAGGATCTAGTAGTTTCAAAGTGCACAGGGCAGAGCAGGAGGCCAGAAACACAGGTGGGAGTTGATGTTTCTTCTTGAGCTAGAATTTCTACAGGAAACCTCCGCTTCTGCTCTTTAAGCTCAAACATGACAGGAAGTGGCTCACCGGCATGGCGGAGCTAATCCTCTTAGAGTAGATATTAATCACATCTGTGGATATTAATCACATCTACAAAACACCTGTACAGTGACAGCTACATCAGTGTTTTCAATGCAATGATTGGGTACTACCTTAGCCAAATGGAAACAGGTCAGAGAAAAGCTGTTGACGTGGTTTGATCTGTGTAGATGTGCCTCCTCGAGAAGACACAGAGAGGAATAGAGGAGGCTGAGGGTAAGGCAAAGGGAGGGCGGAAGCTATCTGGTACTTTAATAGCCATCTGTGAGGAAAAGGGTCCCACAGTAATGAATCCTGGGAAACAGAGCTAAACAAAATAAAATCAATCATTTTCTGGCAAAATGAAAGGGAAAGGTATCGTGAGCAGGAGAGATGGGGTATTCATAGTTTTCAGGGTACTTGATGAAGTCAGTATGTACAAAGCACACATGGGTTTACATACCTGGACAAAGATGTCCAAGTGGATAGGATGGCAAGGGGCCACTGAGTGGAGGAGACTATAGGCTAGGGATTGTATTCAAAATTCAAGGCATGCCGGGCGGTGGTGGTGCACGCCTTTAATCCCAGCACTTTGAAGGCAGAGGCAGGCAGATCTCTATGAGTTCAAGGTCAGCCTGGTCTACAAAGTGAATTCCAGGACAGCCAGAACTGTTACACAGAGAAACACTATCTCGAAAAACAAACAAACAACAACAACAACAAAAACAAAAAATCCCATTCTTAGAATGGGGGTGCCCTCCTTGAAATAATAATTAAAGGAAGCATCCATGCCACTCCATACAGGATGCTTTGGACTAAAGCCAAGAAGCAGAGAAGCAAGCAAGGATGCGGGCGATTACTGATGGACTTATGGCTATAAATTACCTCAGAACTTGGGTGGGAATAAAATGGAAGCAGGAAAGCCAAGAAATGTTGCAGAGAAAGACATGCTTAGAAGCAAGCAGGAAACAGAAAGTGAAAGAGAGAGAATTCTGAAGTTGGGAATAATTACAATGCTATTTCATCATAAAGATCTAAGATGTTCGTTCATACAGTCCACCCGACTCCTATCATCAAATAGCTCTTCCGGTCTCAAGGAAAGGTGAGAGGCTCTTTACGTGGGAGGTTGAAAGGGCTCCACAAGCCCCATCCACTCCATTGTGCCACTGGAGAGCCACTTCTCAGATTACTGTGACAACATAAGTCAAGCTACAGCAGCGTCTCAAGGAAAAACTCAGAACAGAGGAGTTCCACAATGGGGTAAAGTAGTGCCATGGGCTGTGCCATTAACTTTTAGCACAGGCCGTGCTAAAAGATGCAAAAAGGGGATGTCTTTAAATGAATGCCACAATCAATGGGAGGCTACACATCCCAGTGAGCAAACCATAGAAGGATCCATAGAAGAAGTACAAGGCACATTTGTATCCAGAAAGTTCTCTTCTCCTATGTTGGCAATGACAATATCACAGAACTCCAGGAAGCTGCATCTTTTTCCATCTCTGCTGCCAACCACAACACAATCATAAAATTGCATTTCCTCCTATAGCTATGTTTCATGGTTGTATATGCTAATTACCAAAAGCTTCACTGTTAAGTTTAAATGAATTAATGAAATACTTAGAAAAACAATTATGGCTGTAATTTTTCAGCTAGCCATTATCTGCAGCTATAACTTCATGTAAACACAAACTCTTGTAGTCTTCAATTAACTTTTAAGGATATGAAAGAGGGTTGGGTGTAATCCTGGGACTTGGGCTCAGGTGGGAGAATTGTAAATTTGAGGCCAAACTGGCATAGTGAGAGAGTGAGAGTTATATATGAAAACACTCTCTCTCTCTCTCTCTCTCTCTCTCTCTCTCTCTCACACACACACACACACACACACACACACACCCCACACACGCACGCACCAGGAAAATAAGAAAGAATGCAAAGGGGTCCTAGAGACTCCTGGCTTGGGAACCACAGTTCTACTATTTCCTACATGCTGGGTACTGGATGAACACTGGACTAAAGATATTCTCTTTGACATATGTCTCCTTTCTGAAACTTCTCTCTTTAACTTACTCTTTGCTTGCTCCCCTTCCTCATGAGTCCTGCAGTTTGAACAAATGCTCACAAATGTAACGAAGACAGACCTCCCCTGCCCCAAATACAGATACACACTTCAGGATCACCATGAATGTCCGCAGCTATTTTTGCCATCCCTGCTTTTTTCTTAAGTGCCTATGTCAAGACACTAATTTTAAAGCTAAATTTTACAAGAATATAATGTACTTGCTGTACTGTTAATTACTGTTTTACAGTATTTTTCACTTTCCCCATTATGAGTAGAGGGCAAAGAAGCGACAGTATCATTTTATAGGTTCCTTCTCCACTCCACAGGGCAGCACATGCCAAGTTTTAAAAGCAACTCTCGAGCTCCTTTCTGGAATGGAAGGGACATTGTAATTGTAGCAATTTCTGTGTAAAACAGAGACTCCACACAGTGTCACACTGTAAGAAAGCCACGCTTAAAGAAAAGTAAACTATGAACTTTCCAAGATTATTTCTGAGTGGGCTGCAGAATTTGAACTTGGAGTTACCTTGCATCAGGGAATGTCCTCTCTCTCTTGGTGAGACATGAATGATGAACCACTGCCAACCCCAGCTCTTGGCGGTCCATCATCAGAACTTCTGTAGATTCCACATAAAGTTCAGCTTTGTGTGCAAGCCTGAGAGAACGCTCACACATGGGTACTGAGAATGCACTCACATGGCCTTGCCTGGATTTTACAAAACAGGGCCTGTTTCCCAGATGCTGGGTTAGTTAGCATCTAGACGCTGTCTTTAAGGTACAGAGAACCTTGTCTTCAGACAAGTCTAGCAGAATCAGTAGTGAAGGGGGTGAAGCGGGAGCAGACCTCATACCCTAAGAGGCAAATGTTGATTTGCTTCAGATAGGTTGTAAGCACCAGGAACAAGACAGGCAGTGATTCAGAAAAACCAAAGACTCAGCATTAACAGGAAAACTCCCCAGATGTGATTTCCTTGTTGTTTAAAACACACTGGCCTGAACTTGATAATCAGAATTTAATGAAAATTTTCATTTAGATCCAAAACAAGCAACCACAGCCTTAGGCTGAGAGTTGTATTCCTCCAGATGAAGGGGAATAGGTTCTGCCTTCTAAAAGGTATGTGGCCCACAAATTTTCTGGTTTAATTAGATAAAAGAAGTTTTGGTTAAAAAGAAAAAAGAAACATAGCCTGCATTCTGAATTGCAGTCTTGGATTTGATGTTCCAAAAATCACTGTGTATATCAGTGTGTTTGGGCCCCTCTCACCTGGATTGATGTTTACAGGGCACTGGCAAAGCATCCAGAGAGCTACACAAGTTCTAGCACAAAGGTTGCTAAGTTAAAGAGCAGATACAGGAAGGAGTACCCAATCCTCGCTCACCAGCCTCCGCTAGTGAGCCCGGCCACAACCCAGGCTGAACAGCAGGTTGAACTGCGGGTCTAGGAGTACACAGCAGATCTGCTGCTGACTCTCCAAAGTTCACAGTCTAGCATGGAAGAGCTGAGGAAAATGATTACATAATTAGCATAAAAAAGAAAATGCTCCTTTAATTATCAATACCTCACCATCCCTGCAATACAAGGGAACTAGCAGTATGGTTGAAAGATCACAGCTGCATTCTCAGGAGGCACCTGGTGAGACTGATTAGGAGAGCAAGCTTCCCCAGTGAATATCAGGTCTAGGCAATGCTTACGAATGACTGCAAAACTTGTTAATGCAAAAAGATGGTGGATGGATGTGATGGCTAGTTTTGGTTGTAAAACTGGCTACATGAAAGAATGGATGCCTAGAGAACTGGTTAGGTACACTTTTGGGTATATCTGTGAAAGTTTACAGAGAAAACTAGCATGTAGGCCAGGGATGAATCAGGAAGACCTATTCTCCATGTAGGCAACACTATGATGACTACTGTTGACTGAGAACTTGAGAAAAGTTAGAATTACCTGAGAGGTGGGCCTCTGGGCAGGTTTGCGGGAGATTATCTAGATTATTTTGATGGAGGTGGGATGACTCCCTTTGGGTGGCACTATTCCCTAGGCTAGGGACCTTGGACCAAGTACGGGTGGAAAAAGCTGGTCAGTACTATCATGTGCTGCTCTCTACTTCTGATCATGGATATCAATGTGACAAGCTCCTGAGTCCATCTTTTTCCCACCACCAGGGACTGTAACATGGAATTATGAGTTGTTTCTCCCTTAAGTTGCTTTGGTCAGAGTATTTTATCACAGCAACAAGGGACAAAAAGAAAAAAAAAGTCATGTAATAGGCTGGAGTTGATGGAAAACAGCTCAAGACAGAAACTATCTTTGGCTTGTGTGTGTCCCCTTTGAGTGGTACATTTTCTGCTTCTCATGGACATCAGGTTCCAGGTTCCTCAGTGTTTGGATTTCGATGTGCATCATGGGCTGGCTCCTCAGGGTTTGTACTAATTGCTTTGCTGCTGCTGTGATAAAACACCATGACCAAAGGCAATATGGAAACAATATTTTATTTTGGCTCAATTTTCAGAGGACTAAGAATTCATCGTAGTGAGTAATGACGGCAGCAAGCGTCAGGTGCTGCAGCTGGAGCAGAAGGCCGAGAGCTGGGATCCTTAACTTCAAGCAAGCATCCAAGAGAGGGAAGTGGAAGTAGGGTGAGCTATCCAACCTCAAAGTCTGCCGCCAGTGATGTACTTCCTCCAGCAAGGCTGCACCACTTCAACCTCCCCAAACAGCCCTACTAAACAGAAACCAAGTGTTCAAATAGCTAAGCCCATGGAGACAATCTCATTCAAACCAACACAGGACAGGTCTTCCAGGTCTTCTGTCTTGGACTGGGACTACATTAATGGTTTTCTTCTGATACTTCCACCTTCTTTGATTAAGCAGTTTCCCTGGCTCCCTAGCCTGCAGATGATCACTGTAAGACTATTCAGGGTCTGATCCTGTGAGCTAGCCTAACAAATTCCATCTTCTATACATGGTGATGGCCTTGATTCTCTGGAGAACTTGAATACAGGGGGATTTTATAACACACACCTTATACAATACCCTACTTAACTAACTAACCTTTTTTTTTTGGTTTTTCAAGACAGGGTTTCTCTGTGTAGCTTTGGCTTTTCCTGGACCTTGCTCCATAGATCAGGCTAGCCTCGAACTCACAAAGATCCACCTGCCTCTGCCTCCCGAGTGCTGGGATTAAAGGCGTGTGCCACCACCGCCCGGCCTTTAACTAACTAACCTTAAAGGCATAACAAGAGACAGGGATGTATGAGCTCTGCTAGACAAAGTCTTGTCAAATACACAAAGTAAGTTAAATCTGATCAATCCTCTAGATTTAACTGCTTGCTTGAAGGAAATCAGAAGACAGAAGAGCATGTGAAATGACAGTACAGGGGATGTACCTGCAGAATTCAGAACTGGAAAACTGTTGAAGTCACACAACCCAACTTCAATCACCACAGGATTATGCAGTGGGGAGGGGAGCTTATAGATTAAGAGATCTGAGAGACATTAACTGAAGGCAAGTGCTGGCCTTGTTTAAATGATGAAACAAACAAAAAAGAATATTTCAGAATCTGATAGTTTAGAGGTTTTTGTTGTTGTTTTGTTTTGGGGGGGTTTGTTTTTTTGAGATAAGGTTTCTCTGTGTAGTTTTGGTGCCTGTTCTATAGACCAGGCTGGCCTTGAACTCAGAGATCCTCCTGGCTCTGCCTCCCGAGTGCTGGGAATAATTCAGAGATTTGAAAGCACTGACTGCAACATGGTGGTTGTATAACTTACACACCTAAGGCTCAGAGAACATTGTGGAAGGTCTACTTGGAAGATGAAATAGTTTGTCAGTCTCTCAGGTGGTTAAACATGAAATGACCTGTGACCCAGGAATCCATATTCAAGAGAAATGAAAGGAATATGTCAGCAGAAAACTTTGATAGAAATGTTCACAGCATTATTATCATGATAGCTGACATAAATCAGCAAATATAGTGTTTATTAAATTATGGTTCAATCAATCACTGGAAATCCATACCATGAATATTCAACCATAAATAAAGAATGAAAGGGGAAGTAAGTGGAGTATGGAGGGGAAATACACTTGAAGTACATTTTATACTTGCATGAAAATTGCCTTATATAAAACTGAATAATAAAAATGTATATACAGTAAGCTATCAACATGCTTTAATATTTATTTTAAAAAAGGACATCCAGATAGAAGCCATAAAAATGGACAACCCTAGAGAGTAGTAGACAGGCAGAAGAAGCTACATGTTATAATACTCCTCATATATGAATATCCAGAGTAGGCAAACCAATAGCAACAAAAAGTAGACTAGTGGTTATTGGGGTGGAGTAGGA
Organism: Peromyscus aztecus; assembly: GCA_902168405.1. Taxonomy (NCBI): domain Eukaryota; kingdom Metazoa; phylum Chordata; class Mammalia; order Rodentia; family Cricetidae; genus Peromyscus; species Peromyscus aztecus. The sequence continues at coordinate 26,041 of CABHPQ010146701.1, forward strand.
TAGGGAAAACAGGAGGACAGTGATTGCTCCAAGGTTCCCAGATCTTCTGAGAGGCAGTTCAAATGTTCTAAAAGTGATGGTAGTAACATGTCCCTCTATGAATGGCACTAGAAAGCATGGAACGGCACACTTATTCAGAGAACAGAAAGTATTGAGAAAAGAAGGTAAGGACACTGGTGAGCTACAACAGACCACATAACAATCTGTTTACGTATGGAAGCCCTACATCAGGCCCTCTGGGTCAAATCCTGGCTCTGATCATGACCAACTGTGTGACCTGGAGAACATAAGCACCTTGACTCTCAGTTTCCTCAAATATAAAGTGGGGAAACATACAGATTGTGTGGAAGCCTAGCCAGACTATGGCACCCATGAGAGAGATGCTCAAAGAACACAACAATCATGTCCGCTTGTCACCTGGCTCCTACAGGGCCCACTGCCACCATGGGCACACATGAAGGCTCACACAAAGCATCCTGAAGTCTCATGCTGGGTTGGTCTTTTTAAATTGTTATGACGCTCTTTACCATGGCATTATCTTCAAAAGGTTCTGAATTGTTGTGACTTAGTTTTCTTTTTAGCTCACACTACAAATGGAGATTTAGAGAGAGTGGAAAAAGATGTAAAGAGACCCTTGGAAGCAATACAAAAATCTCTGCACCAGAAGGCTTGGCTATCCTCACCCAATAGCCACGAGTGAACCCCAGGCTCTCTCATTGGGTGGAGACCTGAGGAGACCAGCTTAACCCAGACCTGCCTGGATTCTAACTTGGTCTTTTGCCTTGCACTCCATTTTTTTTGTACATCAACAGTGGCCTCCTAAGTTAGCAAAGTGCTCTGATACCTCAATTTCAAAGGCATTATGTACATCTAACCAATGAAACTATGACAAATATTTGGTAAATGGCATTCTGAAAGGAGAGTGTACATGTACGCGCATACACACACACACACACACACACACACACACACACACACACACACACTACATGCTCACATATGTTCTCAAAACAGAATGGCAGTATTTTATATCATTCAAATTTTCTTCAAAATAGACGTCTTAAAATTTTTTCTTGTATTATGTGTATTAACTGCACAGGGCAATCAGTCAATGAGACATTTAAGCATATGGACTAAATTTCATGGCTTTCGAAAACACAACAGAGCTAGGCAGCAATATGTTCTTCAGTTCTGCATCCTGAGAATGCTACTCAGCTAGGCAAGGGGCATGTGAATCACCTGGCCCAAGTTCACAGCAATGGCTTGTTTAAACATGCCACATACTGGGGGCACTGGCTAGGAGTGAGGGACTCAGGGATGGGGCACAGACCTATGAAAAAGGTTGAAGGAGTGTGATCAGTGCTTCAGAATACCCCCTCACGAGACCTTCCTATAGATATTCTGGGTTGGTGAGGCAATCAGTAAGCTCAGAGGTCAGTGCATGTGTGCATCTGCCATGTGACCAGGACAGAGACTTATTTAAAGTGAAAAATAAATGTGGTGGTAATTCAGTAGACATTTGTTCCGATTTATAGGTAAGCAGGCATATCCTACTGAAGAAGAGAGCAAAACACCCTTGATTTCACTGTTATAACAATGTACACATTTTTGTCAGTTGCCAAATGAACAATGTTCTTCCTATTTGCCTGTACAATCTCCTTGGCTCCCTTTGGTAATTGAAACAGAACTGTGTACTGTGTTGTTTTTCAGAGACAACATCAGCACCAATGATTATAACTGAAATGCACTTCTGTGTGCACAGTATATCCTCGTGGAGTCTGTAATATAGCATCTGTTCCTGTCCAGCAAAGGTAGAGGCAAAGTTTTAAAAACTACAACCCAGCAGTTCTACCATATGGCACACTGCCATGGCCACTGAAGGCTTATGATGGTTCACTGGAGGCAAAGGGGCACGCCATCTGTTGTCATTTGACCTTTTCTCTAATTTCCAAGTATCACAGTGAGGACTGAAGATTCTGGGGTACTCATTTTAGAGCTTCATTTAGGCTCAGACATAGGAACAGGTGCAGGTCTAGGACCAGGTATAGTTAAGGGCATCCTAGTAGATGCAGGACTATGCACTGTTAGTAGCAGACTCCTTAGGGCACAGCTATGAGGATGTGTGTCTGACCAGGGCAGCTGTGTGCGGGGTAGCACAGCAGAGTACCGGGTTCTTACCCTAGTGCTTGCTAGGCAGGCCAGCACTACAAACCAAGGTCAAGGACTCAGGTTGGTGAGCAGGAAGTTGGGAGAGGCATGTACAGGCTGTGTGGCTCCAACAGTAACATGACCCTTTGAACTTTGACTCTGCCATTTGCTGGCTAAATGAATGGGAGGAATTCACTTGAGCCCCAAATAACTCAGAGAGAAATGGTCCATATTTCAGCGCTAAGATTAAAAAAAGCCAACAGTTTGTGCACAGTATGGCAACAAAGGTTGTAAGAGGAAAGTCAGTTACGAAAGCCAGTCTTGTGCTCAGTGCCTAGCCTCTCCCTCAGCAGCCTGGAAGGCCCTGCAGGGAACCACGATGGTCCCTGAGACCTCAAGGCTCAAGATTAAAATAGGAGTTAGCCTGACTTAGTTTCGTAATTGAGTAACTTGGGTTTCTTTAAGCTAACTCTAATATATTGCTAGACCTCTATGGAGTCACTAACTCAACTGAGATGTGAAGAAAGCCTATCAGTGATGGGGAGGGGAAAGAAGAAGGGCAAGAGATAGCTTCTTCAACTGTGCTGGCTCGTGTGACAACTTAGCTCTAAATATGCTACTTAATTGTACGTTTGTATAAGCATTTCTTGATAAAATTTGCATTTGTGAATATTTTAGACTTAGCTGTCACATTGCTACCTCACAGTGTTTCCTGTTATTAAGCTCCCATTAACTAATAAACCAATATTAATTCCTATTACTATTTTCTCTAAAGTCCATCCTTATAAAGATTTTATTCATTTTTCCTTAAAGTTTTTTTTCCTCTGTCCAGAATCCTCCCCAGCATGCCCACTGAAGCTGAGGTATATGCTTAAGATTTCTAAGAAAAAAATTAAAACTTGAAAGTTTTTATCAAAGCAAAGCAAACTTTTTCACTGTGATTTCCCGGCCACTGAGAAGTGGAAATATGGCAAAGGAAACTGTCTCATGGAGCACACCGGAGTCCCCCTATCAGTAGATGATCTTGTAGTTTGCAATATGGTGATAGCAAGATACCTCAAAGAACTATGTGTAGGGTCCATCCCAGATGGGGTGTCCCCGCAGCAACTTTGGCTTTACCCCATCTTCTGTTCCATGCCACACAACCCACACTCGTACCTTAAGACCCAGGCAAGGCAGAAGAAACAAATAGCCTCAGAGAGGCCGGCATGGGACTCCTGACTTCTGACTCAGAGTTCCCTCAAGACTTGTTTACTTCATAGCCAGTGACAAGGGTTCCATTTAGGCAGATAAGGGCAAGTAAGGGCAAGTAGCCAGTTTTTGAGTTATTGATTTGCTGCTTTTTAAAAGGGAAGGGGTGAGGTGCGTGTAGGGGTGTCCTGAGCTCATCTGCCACAGGAAGCCTGCCTTGAGCTGGGCCTGGGTTCTCTACTGATGAAGTGACCAGTATTTCCTTACCCACTCCCAGCAGGCAACTACAGGGGTCCTATCTGTAGAGCCCCGCCTCTAGTAGATCACAGAACAAGATGGACCTTAATTAGCACCACTGTTAATGACTAAAGCTGGGACAGTGGCAGACCAGCTGACCCCACACGCAGGAATAAGAACAACAGCACCCAGTCCAATAAAAATGCATACTGAGGCTCAGAACACTAGGGAATCCCACACCTGGGGCAACTCAACAAAATTAAGCTGCTGTTCTCCACACTGATAGCTTATTACCTCAAGGACAAAGCCCTTCTGCCCCAATCCCCACTAGATTGCTCACTGCTCAAAACACACCACATACTCAAGACACCCACTCCCAGGTCTGCACATTTTCATTCTACCAAAAGCATCCTACCCTACCCCTCTGCTGTAACTTGGGAAACACTCATTCCTCAAGGTTCTATTTCCATGTCACTGTTATGGAATATTACTCAAACTAGGCAAAGATGCGTTATATTTGTTTATGCAGCATTTGTCTAATGATGTGAAGATGTGGTACATTTGTTTATGCTACATCTGTTTAATGATGCAAAGATGTGTTGCAATGCCTGACTAAGGCACCTGATTGGTCTAATAAAAGCCAAACCACCAATAGCAAGGCAGAGGAGGAACAGGAGGGGCTGGTGGGCAAAGAGACTATAGGAGGAGGAATCTAGCTGGGCTCCAGAGAGAAGGAGAGAAGGAGAGAATGAGGGAGAAAAAGAGGAAGACCCCCGAAGCCAGCCAGGCAGCTGCCAGCCAGCCAGACATGGAGTAGGACATACAGAATGAAAGAAAGGGAAAAAGTCATCTCTTCATAGACGAAGAGAAACAGGTTAATTTAAGTTATAAGAGCTAGTGGGGCAAGTGTAAGATAAGGCCGAGCATTCACAACTAATAAATAAGTCTCTGTGTCATGATTTGGGAGCTGGTTGGTGGCCTAAAAGAAAGCCTGTTACATGTCACCCTCTGTGTGGTTCTCAAATTTCCAATAACACGCATGATGGCAATGCAGAACTAACAGCCAGAGCTTCCCCTACCCAGGTTCCCACAGCTGCATCCTGAGTTCTTGCTAAGCTTTCTTCTGTTTTGGAGTATGAAGTGCTGGGGTAGAGAATGTGATTCCGCAAATCTCTGGGATCCCATGACTAACGGGCGTGGTGGGAGCTCCCTGTGATGTGCGCTGGGGATAGACAGGACACGAAGGAAAACAAGCCACTCTGTTGGCAGGTTAATGTTTCAAGGGAGGTCGGCAGCTGTTCTGTTGCATATCTGCCCATGGGAGGCAGGAGAGGTATTCTCATGGCCCACTCACAGGGAGACGGTGATATCCAAAGCTTTGGTTCTAGCCTTGGCCACCCCACCACGTGCTCTCAGTGACTGGGAGCACATCTACAGGCCTGGCTGGTGTACTCACTGTTTCTAACCATGCTCTATGTCTCTGCCTTTCCTTGGGTCATGTGGTCTGATGGTGAAGACTGATATAACATCTGGGTTTCCTGATGCTTAGCAGCTCACTGAAGGCCCCAATGCCACTTTATTCTCAGATGCCAAATTTGTGTTTCAAATCTGTGCAGTATTGGAATAATGGTTGTTGCCCAGCTGGCAACAAGAATATGCTTTTATGAGTGACGCATGCATTACCAGCATGGCACGGGGCAGCCCGTGCTGTGGACTGCAGGCGGGACCCACAGGAAACTGCATGGACACACTTGTTTCTTTCAGCAAACATGGCAACAAGGTGATGATATCCAGCAGGCCTCTAATCAAAGGAAGCGGAGAAAGGACACAGGAATAGGGGCGACCAGAGCAAACAAGCACGTACAGGCCCGAGCTGACTGCGCCTCTGCTAAAACAAAAACAAGACATTTTGGTTCAGCGGGGCACACTGGGGAAAAGCTGAGTTGTGTCTGCTTGGGCTTTAAATATGGCTCTGCTCCTGGACACATGAGCTTCGAAAAGGATGCAGAGACTACAACCTTAAATACTACCTCCAAGTCTAATCTAACAAAACCCTTCTCTAAAGGGCTTTCTGGCTATTGCCCCGCAACATCTGGTAAATGGCAAGGCTGGAGACAAGTCACAGAAGTAACGGGAGTTGCTGAACACATTTCTCTGCTCAAACACGTCTCAATACAGACAGTTAAAATATAGCCTGCAATTACCAACTGGTTTGTAGCTGAAGGACTCACACAGAAGCAAGCTAAATGTCTTTCTAGTTGGAAAGTCAGCCATGTGTGTAGTCTTGGGGTTAAAGGAACCTTCTGGGGCTGTTACAGTTAGGCCTCCTGGCAGGGTCCTAATACTAGATGCCAGCCAGCCCTAGGACCTTCAAGTCCCCAAGAGGTCAATATCACTTGATGTGGGATGGGACAAGCCCTGAAGTGACCATGGCAGAAATAACCAGTGGCCAGCTATATCATAGGGATATGATGATGATCAAGACATAGCCCCTGGCTATCAGAGAGCTGTCATCTAACAGAGAAAAGACCAAGTGTCACTGCTGAACACAGAAGATAAGGATAATGATCGCCAATGGGGGAAACAGCACAGTGCCACTTAGGCCTAGAGACAGGAGTGAGCACAAGCAACTGTAAACCTGAGTGGCTGTGGCTGTGGCTGTGGCAGGGACACTCAAGACGGATGAGCTCAGATTTGGGGAGTGTGGCAGGCATTTATGAAGTGGGGACATTCTGACTCAGTTATAAGGGACTATGTATGTAGAAAACAGAAAGGAAGGAATATTATGGGACCACTGGGGTCATGAGCACCGGCCCGAGCCATTTGGTTTAGTAAAGAGAATGAGAAGCACCAAGCATTCTCACAGGAGGCACTAGGCCTGCATCCAGGAAGAAGAGCTAGACAGCCATTTACAGGATGGGCCAGAAAACACAAGCCCAGGAAGACCAGCAGGACGAAGGAGTGGCTCACGCAGGGAGGAACTGATCGGGGAAGAAAAGGTGGGGAAATCAGTGGACAGCATGGGGGGACAGTGGGAAGGTGATGTTGAGACCCCATGTCTGGGTTAGAACTCAGGTGGGCACAAGGTAAACCCCGGTGTCAGCAGATCAAGGCCAGAGTGGGCAGCAGGCAGCTGAAGATGAGGCTCTAGGGTTAGAAGAGAAGATGGCTTTACAAACAGATCTAGGAGGTACCCTGGTGGGTATGATGGAGGATGAGGGATGAGGGAAACCAAGGCAAGCATCCCATGAAAATCTACATTCAGGAGGTGGTGGGCAGAAGACAGACACATGGGCACCTGGGTTCCAGGCACACATATCTTCTGGGAAGGATAGTGCCATGGCCATGTCCCTCAGATGCAGGTCTGAGTGGATCTTTGTCATGTGTGCTGGAGAACCCCTAACAGGGGAGTGGGCAAGGGGAGTGAAGGCATGTGGACACAGGAAGGGGTCTTCCTCAAGGGCTTCATTCACTTCATTTTTTTTTTTTTTTTTTTTGAGACTGAGTCTTCCTAGGAAGTCTAAGCTGGCCTCAAATTCATCACCTTTCTCAGTCTCCCAGAAGCTAGGATGATAGGCATGTTCCATACCAGACTACTTCAACTCTGATAGAAGAAAGAAACTATCTTCTATGATTATCATTTGCTAGCTCCAGTGAATCATGACTTTTGTGACCAGGCTGGAGTTTCTTGGCTTCTAAGGACCAATTAATTGGAGGGCATGTGGTACACACATGAGCTGGTGTTATTCAGTGATTTTTTTTAAAGGTGACTACACGTTGGATAAGAAAAATGCAGGCATTCATAAAAAACTATCACCTTTGGCTGCCATGAGCAAGGACCTTGCAATGAGCTGTCTTATGGCACAGCTTTCTGGTTAATGGAGTCAGTGTCAAAATACAGCCACAGATCCTGGAGTCTCTGTCACAGTGCATGTCATGGCTTTGTTACTTTGGGCAAGTCATTGAGCTCTCCATGGTTCCATCTTCTCAATTAATGTGCAGAGAGATAATTAAACCCACTGTCACAGGGTTACCGGGAATGTTCTTGAGGAAGGGGAAACTGAGTCTCAGAGAAGGGTTTGTATGTAGTGAGATGAGGGCATGCAGTGACAGCTATCACTGTGACTCCCACTGTCAGAAACTCCAATAGTGCTATAAAAAGCAGCTAGAGCCATGTTTGGCGGCTTAGTTGGATAGCAATAGTCGTATCAATCTGTAGACAGTTCACAGTGAGCCTCCTCAGAGGAAATCATAATGGGAGAAGTCAGATCTCAAGTCCAGAGCAAAAGGTGCCCTATTCCATAGGGAAAAGAGGACTTGCCTCTGAGGAAGGCATTGGTGGGTGGATTCCTGATCCTTCCCTTATTGCCTGTTTCTACAGTGTTTTGTCATGTCCTACAAGTGGTTAGTAACAATGACCTTCCTGATTTCCTCTCAAATGAGCAAAAGGAAACTCCAAGGAAAGATGAAAGTCTTGGGGATCCAGCTGTGTGCACTTCAGTTCAGCTGGCTGGTTGATGTGGATGAAGTCTGTGGTCCTACCCTCTAAGTTAGAGTGTGATGTTACTGTGATAGGTTCAGATTATTCAATACTGAGTTCATCTCTTTTTCTTATTAAGTGGGTCCTTGAACTCATGTAAGGGGGTCTCTACTGGTACTAGCACTGTTCCAAAGGACACTACCTTACTTCAGGCTCATGAGGATAATAAATGCAACTCCACTTCTCTGAAGCTCAAGAACAAGTCAATATCAACAGATGTGTTACAAATGAGGATGCTTGTTGCCTTGGAGTACTGGGTGGCATGAGAGGATGGATTCCCTCACAGGGAAAGGGCATAAGGGGATTTTCTAGGGTAACTACCTAGATGAGTGTAATTGTTGAGTTCATCCAACTGAACAAGTAAGATTGGTGTGTCCTGTCTCCACAAAAGTTAAAGTATTTAAAAATAAAGAAAATCCATGCGAGTATCCCGTCCTTTCATGGCCATGGGTTCAGGGATAGAATAAGGAAGTATAGGATCCACTCTCCCTTCTGCATGGGTGCTAGATAGAAAGTATGACAGTGGGTTGGGCCTATTTCAACATCTGAAGGGAGTCAAGGAATGTCTGGTTGCTCCTCCCCACAGGTCTTGCCAATGGTTTGAGCACAGCCTCTTTCTTCTGAGGAGTTCCTTCCTTCTGGCCATGTTGGATGATCCCTGTATTCCTTCCAAGACAGCATTCCTGGGAAGAAGTCGTTTGGGCGTGGGATAACTACAACAGGAAGTTCCCAGGATCTCACCAGAGGCACCGGCTATGTGGGGAAGTATGTCAGCAGAAGGCAAAGCAGGGTGTCTTAGGGTTTCTACAACTGTGAAGAGACACAGACCATAGCAACTCTTATAAAGGAGAAACATTTGATTGGGGCTGGCTTAGAGTTTCAGAGATCTAGTCCATTATCATCTTGGCAAGTAGCATGGTGGCGTGCAGGCAGACCTGGTGCTGGAGAAGGAGTTGAGAGTTCTATATCCAGATCTGCAGGCTGCAGGAGGAGACACTGACACACTGGCATGGCCTGAGCATCTGAGACCTCAAAGCCCTCCCTCAATGACACACTTCCTCCAATAAGACCACAACTACTCCAACAAGGCCACATCTCCTAAAAGTGCCACTCCCTATTGGTCTATGGGGTCACTTTTGCTTAAGCCACCACAGAGTATCTGCTAACACCACTTATTGGGCTTGCTCTATATACAATCCATATTGTGTGGCCTCTGTGCTATCCCCTAGAACAGGAATTCTGCCAATAGCTCACTCTGCCTTTTCTCTGAGCATAATGTTAAATCAAAACATATGGATTTCCTAATATTGAACCATTCTCATTTTTAAAATGGCAATTTTATGTTTTGAACTATATTTCTTATTTATGATACATGTTGTCAGAATATAACTTAGGCCAACTTCTGCAACTGTGAGGGACACTGCTACAGTTTTGTTCATTTCTCTAACATTAGCCATGAAATCTGTCCCTCATGCACCAAGAACACTGTTTTTAAATCTCTAGGACAAAACCCATGGGTTTATAGAGTTAGCTGTTGATAACACAGACAGCACATGCATGTGTCTATAGCATCTTATCTATCTATATGTATTTCCCTTTTCCTCACAGCACTCTGAGCACAGGTTTTATTATCAGATGAGTTCCCTAATAGGTAATGGCCAATGGCCAGAGTGGAATGGTTCTCTAGTATAAATTAGTCGGAAGTGCTTGAACTCAGTCCCTATGTATGCTTTTCTTTATTGACCACTGTTGCAAACAGATCACCTGGTTAAAGCCTGTTTCAGTTCCATGCCCTATTCCTATGATAAAATACCCTGAGAAAAGCAACAGAGAAGTCAGGTTACAGTCCATTGTGCAGAAGTCAAGGCAGCTGGAAACTGTAGCAACTGGTCTTACCTCATCCAAAATCAAGAAGCAGAGAGGAATGAATTAATACATGCATGCTTGTGCTCAGCTCTCATACAGTCCAGGAACTCTTGTCTGGGGAATTGTACCTCTCATGGTAGGCAGGTCTTCCAAAATTCAATTAATACAATCACAATAGCTTCCTACAATTATGACCACAGGCTAACCTGACCTAGACAGTCTCTCACTGAGACTCTTCCCAGGGGGCTATAGATTGAGACAAATTGAAAATTAATCAGCTCAAAACTTGTTAACTTCACTTGTGTGTTGGATCCATTTCTAGGATTTGAGTATCAATCCCACTTTGTTTTAGATCTCCAGAAGGATTCTGAACCCTGATACAGTCCCTAACAGGAAATGGCTAATTGGGCCTAATAGACAGTAGGCACACAACACAGTGAGAACTGGACTCATGATGTTTGACTCACAGCCATGGCACTGGATGAGGCTTGTCATTCATGTAATGACAATGTCATAACACATAATCCACTGGACTCCACATATGTGTCAGATTTTGACAACTAACTCCATTCTGTTTGTTGAGAATTTGACAGAAAAAAACTTTACTTTCATGAAATCTTGCTTGTGGAAATGTTCAAGAGTGAGCATCTCATTTTCATTTGAAGCAAGCAACAGGATCTCAGAAAAGACAATGCCTTTAAATCAACCCCCCCCTCTCTGTGTGTGTGTGTGAGAGCTGTGCTGAAGTCCTACCACGGGGGTTCCTCTGCGGTCCCACGGGAGACTGGGAGGTGAGCAGCATCCCAAGGTATGCAGAATGGCAGGTCTGGCTGGTCACCTCTGAACTGTTCATCTGCCCGACCTGTCCAGGGTCCTCCATCCTGTGCCTCCTCTTACTGTCAGCTCAGCATGTACGGGAACATGGCAGTGCACAGGGAACACGGCAGTGCACAGGGAACACGGCAGTGCACGGAAGGGAAAGGAAATCCAAATCAAATTCATCAAAAACCCTTAATTAACTCTAAAACCTCAGCAAACCGTCCCTAGACAAGCTGTATGGCCTTAGCTTCTAAAACTCTGCTGTAATTATTGACGTCCATCAACCCATTAGCAAGTTGTCTTTTTATCACGTTCTGGACACACTGATGACTGCAGCGCACTCCAAAAGGATTCCTATTACCATAGACTAAAGCTACATTTTATTCGGTCCTTTCAAAGGCATGAAACATGCATCACTATAGGAAGACACTGGCAGGAGACACATTGGAGCCTGCAGTTTAGCACGGTCCCTTCCTACCATGCTCAAGGCCCTAGGTTAGAGCTCCAGCACCTGGGGACAGTGAGGGATGGTCTAGAAATGTAGTTTTCTGATTCACTCTCAAGAACTAGGGCTGCTCAGGGCTGACATTATTACCTTTGCAGTCACTGTCCCTGCCCAAGAGTTGCCTCCCTCCCCCTATCAAAGGATCACCACAAACTGGCTGAGTATACACTTTGCTAACCAATTACTTTCAGTTTCTGGGATTTCAGTCCAGAAGCACAAAACCACTGCTATCAGTGAGAAAAATGCTACTGTTGTTTTCATTTTGTTTATGTGCTTGCCTTCAAATAAAATATTTAAAAATCATCTCTAGCATGGGCCTTCAAAGCCCTAGCTTTTCTGCTACCATGCTAACCAAAATTCCAATCTGAGGTTATGTCGAGAGCAACAGTACAATAAAACAGAAGGCAGAGAAAGGCTAGACTGGCCTAAAAATAGCCAGTATAAATCTGAAAAAAGTGTAAAAACACATGTACACAGACTGCTGTATTTTGTATCTGACAAGTCATCCATCTATTTCCACCTACATTACCACTCCCAAGGTCTATTCTAATATTTACCATGTTAATAAAAATAGCTGATGAAGAGACCTACAACCCACATGCCACAGGCACCCATTAAAGGGCAGTATAATAAGAACTTTGTATTAGAGAACAATGAATTTCAACGAGCCTTCTTATTTACATGATCTGAGTTAACCACGCCATGCTTCTCATTTATTTCCTATAAATGACTGCTCCTCCTTTGTCTCCAGTGTTCTTTTAGGGATTAAGCCAGAGACTATGAAAAACAAGAGTTGCGACACTAAAACTGGGGTCCTTGGTGTCAGTGCATACGACAACTGTCTGTGAGACTGCCTGTGTCTGGTTTCTGAGGCTTCATTAGTCTTCAGTTCTGCACCTGTCCAAAGATGTGTGCAGCATCCTTGTTCCCAGTAAAAGCCCAGGCCAGAGAGGTACAGTGCAGGCGCATTCACATTCATGTGTCTACCACTGACACATGCCCCACACCTCCTGGCTGCCCACAGGCAATGACAGTGACAGCCCCAAGGGAGGGATGACAATGTGGCTCCCAGGCACACCGCTAATACCAGTTTTCTGCCTGTGACCAACAGCTCTTGTGGAGAAAGGCACACGGGACTCTGACACTGCAGGCTGGGTAATCTGGAAGAGTGGATCCTGTCTCCAGGGACTGGGTCTGCCACAAATGCACACTTGTCACAGGCTGGCAGGTCATTTTTCTGCCATAGCCCACCAAATCCCACAGATCCTACTGGGTCCTCTGCAATGAGCTCTTTATACCTTGACTCTTATTTAGTGTTCACACAGAACAGCAACTGTACGTGGTGTGATCATAAATGTCCCATAGAAAATTAACAGCATATGTGGGTGAAAACATGAAGGAAGCCATTTATTCTCTTCTGAGGGTATTTGGGAAGAAAAAATGTCCCTGTGAGCTCCAGTCCAGCACAGCAGGTGCTGTGGTGACAGAGGGGACCCCTTCAAGAAAGATGGGGAGTCTGCATGTGGCAACCTTATTATAGTAGGAAAGGTTTTAATGAGGTCAAGGATATTTACACCTGTCCCTAAATCTGAATGTCTCTCAAATATGTGTCACTGATCATGAGTTGACAGAGTGAGAGAAATAAATGAAAATGACCACTGCTAGTCTACCTATCCACTTATAAATTTTAAAAGCCTTCTCAGAGTTAATGCGATACAACCAAATACATTATTTATTCCAATTGTCTATGTTATTTATTTTTGTAGTACTGGGGTTTGAACTCAGGGCCTCCTGAGTTCTAGACAAGCATTCTATCACTGAGTAATGACCCCAGCCCTACCTAACATAGTTTTGAATGTTCAATCGTGAATAAGACAAGAAACTGTGGTAGTACAATGGGTATCCTTAGGCAATCATCCAGGGAAAATCAAGAGTTAAATTTTATACATCTGGAAAATACTAGCAGTACAGTTTAGTAAGTGAATGTATTTGTATCCATGGTACTTGGACCTATAGTATCTTTAAATGTGGCTGTCCTAAGAACTCTTCAGTCTTGGAAAGAGGCATATACTGGAGTGCTGGGGTAGTTTACTATTAGAGTATTCTGTCAATATGTGTGAGACCCTGGGCTTGATCCAGCACTTCAAAGAAAAAAGTATACATATTGTTTTGTGACTTCTGAAAGAAGCTAAAATACTTCCTTTAAAATCAGCACAGAGTGGTTTTGGGGACCAAAGCCCAGTTGGTAACACTTGGGAGGGGAGATGGCCCTGGGAGGTCCTGGGCAACAGTAAATGCCTAGGAATGCTGCTTGAGAACAGCAGGGAGTCTCACCTGAGCTGAGCAAATCTTGGTGGAAGGCCTCACTCCAGACCTGAGGACTGGGTATTTGCAATTTGCATTTTTTTCAACTCTCCAGGTAATTAAACATGCTGACAAATTTGAGAACCAGCACTCTGGAGACATGATTTTCAAACTCTAATGTACACACATCTCCTGGGCTATCTGTGCAATGTGATCCAGCAGGCTGCAGTGCGGCTCAAGAAGTTGCATTAAACAGACCCCAGCTGATGCCAAGGTTGCAAATCCATGCACCAGCTTGAGTAACAAAATTAAGAGACAGTAGGAAAACTTCAGATCTGTGTGAGGGAGTGATGTTATAAAATTGAGTTTTCCAAAGATCAGCTATGCATCCTTTAGCATGAGGAGGGGATGCATTATGGGGAGGGGATGAGACAATAGACCCCCAGGGCTCTAATGAGAAAGGTAAGGCTAGAGGAGCCTGAGTGAATCTAGGAAGCAAGTGAAATTAAACCTATGCAATATTGCCTGACAAGGGGCTGCTACTATGAGGTATCTTAAAAAGACCCTCCAGTGGTCGGAAAGTCCCCATACCACTGCAGCCTTTGCTAGGTGTTCTGTGCCAGCAGTCTGAGTCAGCACACAGCAAGGTGCAGTATGGATGCTGGTGTCTGCCAGTTTCTGCCCAAAAGACTTTACCTCCCACATCATTTCCTATCTCCTTATAGGCACAGTGGCCAGTGCCTTGCCTCGTCCTCTGTCCTACAGTTGGGAGGGCCCCTGATTGCTTCTGATCACTGCAGTGTCTTTCTGCTCTGCACTGCAGGCTGAACCAGGAACAGTACAGAATGAAGAGTTTCTATAACCCTGGCATGGAGGTGCCCCAGCCACAGATGCTCATAGCAAGAAATAGACTTACTCTGTTAAATCACCAAACTTTCTACGTTATTTGCCACTCTACCATGTGTCTGGCCAGTCCTGACTGACAGACAAAGCCACTGACCCTGTGGCTTTAAGACCTCTAGTGTGGTTCCAGGAACCCAGAGGATATGACTTGTGGCTCCCAGTGCCTGTATATCCACTGATATGGGGACGTTGATTGAAGATCCTGACAATGACTTCCCTGACCTCCAGCCCCTGGGGGAGCTTTACAGGGCCAGAGCTTCCAAAGGGCTGCTAATGATGTCCTTCTCTTTCTTGTCCCCTGTAACCACAACTTTACTATGCGGCTTTTGTGTCCACTCTCCACATCAGTCCAGACTCAATTCTCTACAGGCAGAGTTCTAACTAAGGGCAGGGCATAAATCTGTTAAGATTCAAATACTATCAGATGGCAGTTTTGATTAAAAAAGCAAGTGTTGCTTTTAAGTTGAGAATATAACTTGCTAGTCTCCTCAGACCTTTCACTTTACACCAAACCACAGACAGTTCAGAGGGCGCTAATGCCACTCAGCTCAAATGCACCCTAAAATGAGATGTTTGAAGTCTGCAAATGAATGGAAAACATGTTCTCTTTGAGCAGAGCACTAAAATAATGACACAAAGCCCTTTCAAAGGTGAATCTTCGGTTCTGGTCTTATTTCATGGCTTGTCTTTATCGAAAGGCAGACCCATGTCTCCAGTGAATACTGAACGATGCTCTAGGAAAGCATGCTTGCATCATACAGTGTCAGGGACTTGGAAGAAGGCTGCACAGCACACTTGTGTTTTTAAATGGAGTTGATAAACTGGACTCACATTTCTCTTTGGTAAGACAAAGAAGCCAGAACTCTTTTAGTCTCCAAATTCCTATGCGACAATGGTTTAGGATTCCCTTTCAAAGCATTTTGAAAGAATGACTTCAACCCTCTCACACTATTAACTAATTTTAAAATATTTATTTATTCATTTTTGTATATACTCATATGGAGGTAAGAGAACAACTTGTAGGAGTCAGGTCTCTCTTTCCAGCATGTGGGTTGCAGAAATTGAACCCAGGTTATCAGTCTTGGCAGAAAACACCTTTACTCACGGTACCATCTCTCACACCTTCCCCCATGCCCCTTTATATACTGCCATTCACCATCCTTTTCATGACTCCTATAACTCACGTAAAAAAAAATCATTCTAATTTATCATCAACTCAGCCATTATCGTTTTTTTTTCCTTCACTTTTGTTAGGCACACTTTTGTTATCTGTGTCTAAATCTACAGTCTGTTAGAAAGAAAGTCCAAGAGAACTTACTCAGATTCTCCAACTTCACTTAGGTAAGTAGGAAGAAGAGCTCAGAAAACATCTTGTCAAAATTCTTGTGTTTTTCTAATACCTACTAGGCTGAAAAAGTTATCAAAGCCAGTTAGCTTTGCTACTTTTCTCCTCTCCTATATGAAGTCACTACTGTCTGTTTTCCACGGTTGGTGAATTTTGTCTCTTAGCATGCAGTGATCCATTTATGCAGGCTGTTTCCTGCACCCAGGGTCCTGATAAGTGATGGCTCCCATACTTCCTTTGTAAATGAGTGCGTCTTATACAATGTAATATAGGCATATCATAGTAAAATATTTAAATTGTAAATATCTCATTTTCAGAGATAATGGTTAATGATTTCCTTTCTATCCTTTGTTTATGTTCTAACAAGCACAGAATTTGATAATAGCCAATAGTCCATTGTATAACTGGATTCTTTCAATCTATCTGTCTTTTCCATTTGCTGGTATGTAGAATACATCATACTGACTGCTAGGATCCTGTGGGGCGTTTTCCCACCAACCCCACAGCTTCCCAGAGTTTTCTTGAGTGTGAGCAGCAGGAAATATTAGATAGAAGGATTTATTGCGGAGAATCTAGCGGAGATAAACAGATAGAAAATAAAGGATAGCCTCGAGAGGGCCTAGAACCTTTTCCAACGGGCCCGACTGTCTCTGCCCCAGGGTTTTTATAGAGACGCCAAGGGGTGGAGCAAATGACCTCCTCCCCCAGCACAGTCAAGTGCAGACCATCTCAGACACCTGCACTCAGGCCCGTGGTCCTAATCATCCTCTATGTGGATCTGCTGGGTAAAGCCACGAGGAACCCGAGAACGGCCCCCCACAGGTCCCCCTTTCTTATTATATAAAAAAAAAAACTATTAATGGCTTACAGCAATCTCCATAGCTGTTATACCTCCCAGTATGGGAGTAGAGGATGATAAAGATGGCATTTCTCTTTTGAATTAGGTCCAAGGTGACTACAGCAGTCTTAGCTGCCTCAAGGCCTTTCTAAACCAAAAACTCTTAAGGCGACTACAAACTTAAAGAATCTCTTAGCTTCATCATTACCATTAAGAGGTTAACATAAATATTGCTATACATAGTCACAATTCTCCCAATCTTACAACTCAAAACAAACTCTTAACAGAACCATTTGAATTAGCATATATGGTGCTATATATAGTTAACAATTTTCTCCGCTTCACAACTTTAACTCTTAATCATTTGAATTTTCTTGCTAACAGAACATAGGAAAAACTTTGATGTATTCACATTAAACTTAAATATTTTCTTAACTCCACAAAACCAGGGTGCATTCATAGCAATAGGTTAAACATAATTTCTGCAAACATAATTCAACCTCATAACTCCTCCTTTTCTTTATAATTTTTTAAACAAAGTCCCAAACCTAGTTAGAAAAACCCAAACTTTTCCATTGAAACAGTTCCATTTGTAACACAAAAGCAGTTCCATAATTCCATTTTTACATAAACAGTTCCACAAAACAATTCATGAATCACCAGTTAATAAAGCATATATGCATACACAAAACTGCAACTTGGTTCTAGGTAGAAATAAATTTCTTCATTTAAACAGTTCCTAGGTCATTACTATAAGTAAACTCAAAATTGTCCCATTGCAATTAAATCTTTATTGTTCGTTTCATTTCTTAAGTCCCAAAATTCAAA
>CABHPQ010146702.1:0-23888 GCA_902168405.1 Peromyscus aztecus
GAACTCAATATATAGCCCAGGATGACCTTAAAGAGCAGCTCTCCCTGTTTCCTGGGATTCCAGGAGGCCACTACAGCCAGACAGAGGGAAGAGGATTGAACCCAGGGCCTCACTCATGCTAGGCAAGCACTCTCTCCCAGCTGAGCTATGTCCCTTGCCCATTCTATTTCCCTCTTTTCTTTTTTAAAAAACTTTTCTCTTGTGTATGTGTGTGCATGTGCATGAATTCCTCCTGCCTCAGCTTCCTGAATGGTTATTCTTGCAACTTCTCTGTATGTTTAAAACTGATTTTGAGTGGGGAAAAAAAAAAGAATAAGTAAGTAGGTAGGGCAGGGGAAGTACACTCTACAATTATAAGTTACAAAGAAACTGAAATATCGTTGCGTCCATACTTGTAAACAGAATAGTGAGAGTATTATCTTGACAGCTACTGCTATTACACACGATGGGCTACAAACATGTGGCGCTGGGGAGAAGGCTCAGTAGGAGACAGTCTGACACCCTGATATGATCCCTGGAACCTATGAAGAGAACCAACTCCCGAAAGCTGTCCTCTGACTTCCCTCCACACATGCTTTGGGGCAGTTTGCACACCCATGTGTACACACACACAAACTAATAAATTTTTAAAAACTTGGCACCTGCCAGGAATAATGATGCACACTTTCTATCCCAGCACTTGGGAGGCAGAAGCAGGCAGGATCTCTGAATTCCAGTTCAGCCTGGCCTACACAGTGAGTTCCAGGGCATCCAGGGCTGCAGAGAGGCCCTGTCTCAAAACAGACAGACAGACAGACAAAAAGTAGATACCAGGAAATGCCAAAGGGACTCCGGTGGCTGCACAAGGTAAACACCGTGTCCATGTCTTTTAAAACTTTTTTGTTTGTTTGTTTTTTGTTTTTTAAACTAAGTATTACCTATTCCAAAACTGTATTTTCTAAACTAAATTACTCAGCAGTTCTGGACTTCCAATACTCAGCAGACATGTACTTATTAGCAAATTTGGAATTTTCGTTATTTAACACATCCAAACCTGTATTCCTGAAATACTAGTGTTTTTTAATTAGTTACCTTTTATAACAACCACTTAAGCAGTATTAATGTTTTAAAGATTAATTCAAGAGAAATAAAAAACCTCTCAAAGTTGCCTGCCAGTCACAGTCACTTACTGACCAGTTCCCTGAGGGTCAGAACAGCTTCTATCTTGGTCTCCTCAAAGGTCTCCACCCAGGAGAGTCCAGCATCTAAGCTATTTTAATGCAGGAGTAAGAGTGCCATTCACCTGCTTCATCTGAAACCATTCAGCTGTTTCATCTGGAGATAAAATGAAATCACTGCATAGAGAACTGCATCCCAATTTGCTCTATGTGAAAACTTGGGAAGATATTTTCCCCTATGGCATATCCCAACAAACAGGCTTTCACAGTAAGAAGACATGCCAGGCCTGACGGCAGAGGCCAATAATCCTATCATCACAAGAAGTTGAAGAGAGCATCCTAAACTCAAGCCAGCCATCTGGGGCTACTCTGTCAGACTGTATCAAAATGAAAAGCCATGGTGGTACACACCTTTAACCCCCAGCACCCAGAAGGCAGAGGTGGATCCCTGTGAAGACTTAAGAGCTGCCCTTACAACTGAGTAAAGCTGGGAGGAGAGGTAATCCTTCCCAGGGAAGAACACCCCAATTGGCAGTCCAGTGCCAAATGGTCAGCCCTGAAAACAAACAAACAAACATACATACACACAAACAAAAAAGTAAATTATACACACTCGACAGGTTGTTTTTAGGAATATATATGTATCTACAGATACACACATGCCTGCAATAACAACTGATGAAACAAGAGGCCACTGGAAGGCGAGCAGGGAGGAATATATGAGAGGATTTGGAGAGAGAAATGTTGTGATTACAATACAATCTCAAAAAGAAAGGATTTTTTGAAAAAGAAATAAAATATGATTAAAAACAAGTTGCCCTTAACCTGGTAACTACTGTTTGAAATGGAGTTTCTCTGAAAAAAACAGGAGCTGTACAAGACTGGGACATGCAGCAGGACCATTCTTTTCTGAGCCTTGATACTAGAAAACAGGAAATGATAAGTGTGTGGCTGGTAATTCACAGGGAAAAAGTCAAATTAAAAATGTTTTAGAGGGACTCAGTGGTTAAGTGCCCTTGTTGCTCTTGCAGAGGACCCAGGTTCAGTTCTTAGCACCCACATGGTGATTCACAACCATGTGTAACTCCAGTTACAGGGGATCTGATACCTTCTGACCTCTGTAAGCACCAAAGCACATCTGTGGTACACACACATACATGAAGGCAAAACACTGACATATAAAATAAACAACAACAAAAAATATCATATAAAAAAAAAGAAAAACCTGTTTGGAGGGGAGGGGCGATGAGGCAGGGTCTCACTATGCAGCCCTGAATGTCCAGGAACTTGCTAGGTAGTCCTTGAACTCACAGAGAACCACCTGCCTCTGCCTCCCAAGTGCTGGGACTAAAAGTGCCTGGCTTCAGAAAAAATTAAAAATAAAATGTCTTAAGGCTGAGAGATGGCTCAGTGGATAAACTGCTTATCCCACATAAGTGAAAACTGGAAGTCAAGTAAACACCAGGTGGACCTGGCAGCCTGCCTGTAATTCCAGAGCTGGGAAGGCAGAGGCAGGGATCACAGGAGACAGTTGGGGTAACTAGACTAGCAGTGAGCGCTCACTTCAACTGAGGGAAGAAGACCCTTGATGTCACCCTTGGCCTCTACACACATGTATACACACACACAAACACCACATGCAAACATACCCACCCACATCACACACAGATACATAAAAATGTTTTAACTTTTTTATTCTGTTAACACTAGAAATAATGGGCAGAAAAAGAGGCACAACTTTGGAAAAGCATTATCAATTATAACTAAGTAGTATGTGCAGTCAGTTCTAACTTTAAGCATAATAAACTATTTTTGTGGATAAATATATTTGTGTTGGTATTTTAATCATTTTCTTTACAAAGTTCATAATTTTCATTACTAAAAATGCATTAACAGATGAACAAATGAAATTTCCCTGTTCATTTCAACTGATATGAAGAACAAAGAGTCAGAATTCTATTCACAATTCTTTTCAGCATGAATACCTAGTGCCAGGACAGACTCAGCATACCTAGATCTTTGAATACTGTCTAGGGAAAATGAATGACTCTACTATATTGCTATATTTGCAAGTGCTTTTAGAATCAAAGAGGGGTTATATTACAAAGGTTCTTGCCTCAGAGTTAAGAATTTATTAAATTGGGGCTAGAAAGATGGCTCAGCAGTTAAAAGCACAAGCTGCTCAAATAGAGGGCCCAGATTCTGTCCCCAGCACCCATCTGGGGGCTCACAACTGTGTGTAATTCCAGTTCCAGGATATCCGAAGAGGAGGCCCTCTTCTGGCCTGTTCAGGCACCAAGGACACACAGACATACATTCATGCAAACACCCACAAACATAGAATAAAATTTTAAAAAAATTTTAAAAGAATATATCAATGCCGGGTGGCGGTGGCGGCGGCGGCGGCAGCAGAGGCGCACGCCTTTAGTCCCAGCACTTGGGAGGCAGAGTCAGGCGGATCTCTGTGAGTTCAAGGCCAGCCTGGTCTACAGAGCAAGATCCAGGACAGGCACCAAAGCTACACAGAGAAACCCTGTCTCAAAAAACCGAGAAGGGGGGAAAAAAAGAATATATTAAATCAACCAATCGTGGTTGCACACGCCTTTAATATCAGTATTCAGGAGGCAGAGCCAGGTGAATCTCTCTGAGTTCAAGGCCACACTGGTCTACAGATGAGTTCCAGGACAAACTCCAAAGCTACACAGAGAAACCCTGTCTCAAAAAACCAAAAATAAATAAATAAATAAATAAATAAATAAATAAATAAATAAAAATATATCAAATCAACAGAAAAATCAAAGCTGACATACAGTAAGTATATCACTCAGTTGAACTGAAGACCACGTAATTTTAGTTAAGATGTAAGTGTAAGATTTTTTACAATGTTGTAAAATGACAGCAAAGGCAACGTCTGGCAGACACACAGATATGAGTTGCCAGGGATATTCTACCTGGATTAAATGTCCCAGAGAAGTGACAGGGTGACATTTCTGTCAAGAAGTAGATGTAGGTCCAGTAAGATGGTTTATCCAGCAAAGCACTTGATGTGCAAACCTGAAAAACTGAGTTTAATCCCTAGAACTCACGGTGAACAGTAAACCAACTCCCTAAAACTGTCCCCTGGCCTCCATGGATGTACCATGGCAAAGGCATGCCCACATTCACACAAACACAACAAGAATAATAGTAATAAAAATAAATAAAATTTTAATTAGATGTAACCATGAACAAATAACTCGTCACTCTACAAAGTAAACCAACCCATCTTCTCATTACAAAACAAACCAAAGCCAGGCAGCAGCGGCACACTCTTTTAATCCAGCACTCAGGAGGCAGAGGCAGGTCATCTCTGAGTTGGAGGCCAGCCTGGTCTACAGAGTGAGATCCAGGACAGGCACCAAAACAACACAGAGAAACCCTGTCTCAAAACCCCTTCCCCAAAAAAGAAACAAACCAAGAGGCTGGAGAGATGGCTCCAGCAGTTAAGAGCACTTGTTGCTCTTGTAGAGGACCTGGGTTCAATTCAGGTGCTCTACATGGCAGCTCACAACTGTCTGTAATTTCAGCTCCAAGAAATCCAATGCCCTCTTCTGGACTCCAGAGGCAGCAGGCACAAATGTGAAACACAGCCATACATGCAAGTAAAACACTTACACACATAAAATAAAAACAAACCATTAAAAAAAAAAGTAAAGAAGGGAGGGTGGGGGACAGGAGAAGGTGAGGGAAGGGGAACAGTGGTTGGTATGTACAATGAAAAAAATTTTAAATATTAAATAAATGGAAAGAAAGAAGCCAAGTGTAGTGGCATATGATTTTAATCCCTGCACTGGAGAGGCAGAGGCAGGAGGATCTCTATGAGTTTGAGGCCAGTCTTGTCTACGTGAGTTCCAGGACAGTCAGGGCTACATAGTGAGACCCTATATCTCTATTTCTCTCTCACACACACACACACACACACATACACATACCAAAAACAAAAAAGAAGAAGAAGAGGAGGAGGAGGAGGAAGAAGAGGAAAAAAACAAAACAAGCCAAGCCCAGCATAATGGGTACATGCCTATAAATCTCAGGACTCAAGAGATAGAAACAGGAGGGTCAGGAGTTTAATCCTATATAGCAAGATCCTATCTCACAAAACACCCTACAAACGTAAAGGGTAAGATGGTAGATTTTATGCTACATGTTTTCATCATAATATAATTTTAGGTAAAAAAAAAAAAAAACAACTAAAAATAGAAATGTGTATGCTTATACATATAAAACACATACAGATGCCATAAAACTTGAAAACAAAAAGGAAATTATGAAAATAGAATTAGGAGTGATAGTTATTTTGAGTTGGGGCAAGAGATGGGAGAAAAAAAAATGGGTAGCAGCTTATTTGATTTTTGTTACATTTTGAAACAGGGTCTCCCTACATAGCCCTGGCTGCCCTGGAATTTACTATGTAGACCATGCTGGCCTCAAACTCAGAGATCCACCTGCTTCTGCCTCCCCAGAGCATGAGAAACCATGCCTCACATGTAAAAGCTTATTTTCTAACAGGGCCCCAGACCTTAGTAGGCCCCCAGACCTTAGCACAACTGACGCCATGAGAGAAGTACCATTCAGGCTGTAAAACTCTGCATGTAGACAGTGCCACCTGCCAAATTTGAAAACAAAGACCTAATCCATCAAAGTCCATAGTTATGGGAACGTCTCTAAGTGTACTAACTTCCTTCTTGAATTCTGTAGTTCCTCTTCTGGCCAACTGATCTTGTTAACTGAAGTATGTCAACCCAGGACAGTTTTTGTGCTTAAAAGCTTGTCCTGAGAACTGGGATCCCGAACACCTAGAGTAGTTGCAATTCGGCAGATAAAGACTTTCTATTGGATTAAATCCATGTCCCAGCAAATCTTCCCTGGTGAATACCCCACAACAATCTGATTGATTGTTAAGGTTCTAATTTTTAGTTTTGGCAATAATCACCATATTAGCTACTATTGCATCAGTGTGACTAAAATGTATAACAGAAACAACATTAGGGAGGGGAGACTTCTTGTGGCTGCTTCAGGGGATTTCTAGTCCATCAGAGCAGGGAAGGCACGGTAGCAGAACACATGATGCAGGTTCATACTGTAATGGTCTGTACCACAGAGCAGGGAGTAGGGCTAGAACCAGGGGTTGGTATAACTTCAAAAGGCCCACTCCAAGGGACCTATTTTTGTCAGCTTAGGCTCTACCACCTAAAAAATTCACAGCTCCTAAAATAGTGCCACCAGTTGGCAGACAAGTGTTCATAAGCCTGTAGGGGGCATTTCTAAGTCAATCCATAATAACTAAGATTTATACATAAGTGAGCAAAAGGAATGCTTTATAACACAATACATTATGCAAAAAGCTAAAAGTCACCACAGTGGTCACTTTGGGGAAAAGAAGAGGTACTGATTAGGAAAAAACACACCTAGAGGGCTATCAGAACTTGGAAGGCAATTTCATGGATGTATGAACTTAAGAAAAACTCATTGAACAGCCGGGCAGCGTTGGCACACACCTTTAATCCCAGCACTCGGGAGGCAGAGCCAGACGGATCTCTGTGAGTTTGAGGCCAGCCTGGTCTACAAAGCAAGTTCCAGGACAGGCTCCAAAGCTACAAAGGGAAACCTTGTCTCTACACAGAGAAACCTTGTCTCAAAAAAACAAACAAAAAAACTCATTGAGCATGCTTTCAGGCTTTGTGCATTTTGTGTTACAGATTTTTAAAAATGTCTTCAGAACTATGCAGAAAAGAGGAAACACCTGGATATGTTTACTGACTGGGCACAAGGTAGAGTTTTTCCAAATGTGTTTCACTACATAGCACTATTTCTCCAAGCACTATTTTAGATGGAAGCCCAATATGTACAATTAAGTACAAGTGATTAAAGTGTTTAACAATCTTCAAGAATCAATCTAAAAACCATCCACACATACAAAAGGACAAGTAAAACTAAATGACAAATTGATAATACCAGTAGTAAACACAAGGCAGTCTTAAATACTATTAAGAGCTCCAAGTCCCTAACTTCAGTGCCACAGGTCCTGGAGAGCATACTTGTAGACTGCCAATACATAAAAATACGCTGCTGTTGTTAATCCTGAAATTCACCAGAAAAAAACAAACAAACAAACAAAAAAAAAACAGTTCCACAATTTTGGCTGAATTTAAGCAAGCTTTTATTTAAAATGATAAATACTGACCAAGATGGGATTTGGTCAGAACCACTATCTGGAAACTTTGCAGCTGTGCGGCCTGGAGACCCATGTTGGCAGGGCTTATATAGACAAAACCTATAGGCCACCATACTTTACCATGAGGCTTTGCTGTTATTCTCCAAGAACTACAACTCCCAGAATCTCAGGAAGTTACCTGGTCCTTGGGCAGGTGGGGCTCACAGGTTAACTGGGTCTAACTCTGTGAGTTTGCTGCAGCTATTTTAAGAGGTCAGATAAGGATAAAAGAACCGAGAATAGTGCACAAGGCACTCCACCCAACCTGATTCAAAGGCTAAACGTCCGTCCTACGGCAGGTGAGAGCACATTGTAAACCTAGCCCAAACTTTCCAAG
The DNA here is from genome assembly GCA_902168405.1 of Peromyscus aztecus. Lineage (NCBI taxonomy): Eukaryota > Metazoa > Chordata > Mammalia > Rodentia > Cricetidae > Peromyscus > Peromyscus aztecus. The sequence goes on from CABHPQ010146702.1 coordinate 7,748, forward strand.
GGATGGGACAAAGTTCAATTTTAGCCCAACCAGTTCCTGTCCACCAGTCTTTTTATGGCTAATCTTCACTGCCAGTTTAATAGGATTTAGAATCACCTGGAAAACACCTGTGAGGACGGTTTCTAGAACTTACCTAAGACCCACCCTGAATGTGGGTGGCATGCTATGTGCTGTGGTCCCAAAATGAGTAAAAAGGGCAAAATGAGGAAGTCAGATGAGGTCAGCATTCACCTCTCTCTCTTCCTGACTGCAAACACGACATGACCGGTCACCTCTCACTTGAGTCATCGTGCTTTCCCTGCCCCGATGGGCCAGGTCCCTCAGATTGTGAGTCAGGAGCAATCCTTTCCTAACGCTGGCCGTTCTGTCACGGCAAGAAGAACAGTGACTAATGACTTAGCAGTGCCAAGCACTGCCCTGGCTGGAATAATAAGAAATAAGAAGCAGGCATATTGGCACATGACTGCAAACCCAGCACTCAGGAGGCAGAGATAAAGTTATCAGGAATAAGACCAGCCTCACTGGGCAGTGGTAGTTCATGTCTTTGATCCCAGAACTTAGAAGGCAGAGGCAGGTAGATCTCTGAGTTCAAGGCCAATCTGATCTACAGAGTGAGTTCCAGAGACAGCCAGGGCTACACAGGGCAACCCTGTCTCAAACAAACAAACAAAAAAACAACAAAAGACCAGCCTCAGGGGGCTGGAGAGATGGCTCAGCAATTAAGAAGATGTAACTGCTCTTGAAAAGGACCAGAGTTCAGTTCCCAGTGGTCATATTGCATGGCTCACAACCTCCTGCAACTCCATCTCCAGGGACTTGGCCTCTCTTCTGGATTCTTCAGACACCTGTACTCACACATGCACACACACACACACACACACACACAAATAAAAAAAAGTATTTTTTTAAGATACTGAAAGACGAGTTCAGATGAGGTAATTACATAAAGTGCCTCTGCTCGACTTCCCATTCTCCCCAATCAAGCACAGAAAGGATATACATCTGAAATACTGCCATAAAAAAGTAGGGGAGGAAGTCCATGAGATGAGATTGAAGGAGGTGCCTCTCACATTTGCACTGTAGTGGATCTTGGTTTCCATAGCCTCTTCTAGTACTTTTCACTGCCTGAGACGCAGAAATCAGAGGAGCCGAAGAAGTGGATGACTCGAGGCTGCACAACAGCGAAAAGACTTGAGGTGCTGCCCGATCTATGCAGCCCCTGCCTCCTGTACTTTCTTTTCTTTTTAGAGTACAGGGCATTGGGCCTGCATTTGTGTCTAGTATCACACACGTGCCTCGAGCCTGCAGAGACTATAGAGGAAGGTAGCAGATTCTCTGGAAGAGTTACAGATGGCTGTAAGCCACCATCTGGGAATCGAACTTGGGTTCTCTGGAGGGACAGCAAGTGCTCTTAATTGATGCTGAGCCACCTCTCCAGCTAGATTTCTTTTCTGACATAAACTTTCATTTTTCTTCATAAAAAAAGGATTACATTTTTTAGTGTGTGTGTGTGTGTGTCTGTCTGTCTGTCTGTGTGTCTGTGTGTACACCTCAAGTCACTTGCATGGAAGTCCAATGACAACTTGCAGAAGAAGTCAGCTCTCTCCCACCACGTGGACTCCAGGAATGAACTAAGGCTTTGCAGTAAGCACCCTTACCCAGTGAACCTTCTTGCCAGCCCACCTTTCACTTTTCTTCTTCCTTCTTCAGAAGAAAATGACACCACAATATACAATACCTTAGATGCTAATTTAAATTGTTCTGAATTGTTAAAGAAAACCTTCTAAATGAGATTTTAACTTCTTCATTGGCTGTCCAATTATTCAAGAACCTCAACTACTAGGGGTGGAAAGAGCACTGGCTGCTCTTCCAGAGGACCTAGGTTCAATTCCCAGCACCCACATGGCAGCCTACAGCTGTCTGTAACTCCAGTTCCAGGAGCTCTGACACCCTCTTCTGGTCTATATTGGCAAAGGCAGGTGTGTGTGTGTGTGTGTGTGTGTGTGTGTGTAAACAGATATACATGCAGGCAAAACATCAACTCACATAAATTCAAAAGCAACTCAACTTCAACATTAAGGTTTGGTAATAATATTGGATTCTTTTCAGTAGGACAACACTGCACGTATTCACCACACTTCAATGTTGGGACTGTGAGGAAATGCTGATACCCTCCCCTAGTCTGACAGTTCTAGTCAACTACAGGTTCTGACAGTCCAAAGCATGTAACGAAAAGGATACTGGAACTGTGCTATATTTATGCCTCATTATTCAAACTAATTAAAAGCTATTAGACATGCAAAACCACATCAGTTGAAGGATACAGATATGCTACTATACTAGTGACAATCCAGATACAACTAACAGTCACCTCATTCACTGAAAAGACGATCGAGGCAGCAAAGGAACGGGACAGAGTAGAATAAGCAGAAACCCTGGAGGCCAGAAATAGTTGTGACAATTTCGGTCACGTAGACTTGATTTGTTTTTTGGTTTTTTTACTTATTTTATTTATTTATTTGTTTGTTTGGTTTTTGGTTTTTCAAGGCAGGGTTTCTCCGTGTAGTTTTGGTGCCTGTCCTGGATCTCGCTCTGTAGACCAGGCTGGGCTCGAACTCACAGAGATCCTCCTGCCTCTGCCTCCCAAGTGCTGGGATTAAAGGTGTGCACCATTATGTCCTGCTTAGGAAGAGATTTATTTATAGTACCTTTACCCATTCGGCCATCTTGCCAGCCCAAGTGATTTGAATAGTGAAGTATTTTAATTCCCATCTCTTTGTTTAGAGAGCGACTGTGACTCAGGGTTTGCCTTACATTTTGGTCTTTACAGTATTGAAAAATTGATATGCACTTAGTAAAAAACATAGATCAAATTTTTAGCTTTTTGGGACTAGTGATAAACAGTATGATACTCTCTCACAGACAGTGACAGGAAACCACTTTCCAGTTGGCCATCCAATCATGAGGACAAACAGCTGTAAGTCAATAATATACTATATAGTATTCAACAATTATATAGGAGACATTCAGTGTTTATTTAAAAAAAAAAGGCTTTGGTAACTGAACACAATGGTACAAACATGCAATACTGATACTAGTGATGTGAAAGTAGGACCTGGAGTTCAAAGTCATCCTCACAGCAAGTTTGAGATCAGCTAGGGTTACATACAATACATTGTAGTCTGTGCTTTCTCATGAGACTGAGGCAGGAAGATTATTGCTTGAGCTTAGCCTTTCAAGACCAGCCAAGGTATTAGGTAACACTGAGACTTTAGACTGTCTCTTTATAAAACAAACATCCCAGTACTAGGGAGGCAAGGCAGGTGGATCTCTGTGAACTCAAGGCCAGCCTGGTCTACACTGAGTTTCAGGACAGCCAGGACTATAATGATTCCCTGTCCCAAAAATAAAACAAAATGCTCTTCTTTACAGCTCCATCCTCACTCCTTTATTTGTTGAGTCAAGAAAGAAAACCAGGTTTCAACTTAAAGAGAGCAGGATAAATTATTCTCAGCCTTTCTGAGTAAAAATAATGATCTTTTGTGAGGAGCCACAAATTGTGTAATAACCTATTCAGCTCAAAAGCAAACCAAAGCAAGGCTTAAGACAGATACAGGATTTTTTAATTACTCAATATCTGCCCCATACGTGACCTGTGGCATTTAAAGCTCTTTAATACTTTCAAGCTTGCAATGGGATACCCAAAACAAAAGTTTTATTCACCCTGTTCCCAGGAAAGCCAATGAAGGCAGTTCAATATCAAAAGCTCAACATTTTTTTGTTTTTCTTAGGGGGGGGCGGAGGTGGGGTTTTTTGTTTTTGTTTTTTGTGTTTGTTTGTTTGTTTGTTTTTCAAGACAAGGTTTCTCTGTATGAATGCTCTGGATGTCCTGGAACTCTCTTTGTATACTAGGTTGGCCTCAAACTCACAGAGATCTGCCTGCCTCTGAGTGCTGGAATTAAAGGTCTGCGCCACCACCGCCCAGCCAAAAGCTCAACTTTCAATCCTTGCACGTGACTATAAGCAAATAATGCTAATGCTAATAGGTTAGAAATACCTGGATTGAACAACCCTACACCTAAGGAACACCCTAGAAAGGGGACAGAAAGAATGTAAGAGCCAGAGGACCAGGATACCTGCTGCTAGACAGGGACTCTGCACACATGAAATCTGAACAACATGGTTGCCTAAGCTAAATCCTATGATGACCACACCAGTTGGCATGCCAACATGAATAGAGGAAACTTCACAAGCCCTCACTCCTAGATGAAGAGCTACAGGTGATTGGCTGCTGAGAAAAGAATCCGTTTTTCTCCAGGGAGGAGCCTCCTGAGAGGCTATCCAATCCCAAGCATCAGTCCTAAACACATGTACACGTGAGCAACACTAAAGGAGGACATGGGAGGAGTTGGAGAGGAGAGATGAAGGGATAGAAATGATATAGTATACTCATGTGTGAAATTACAAAAAACAAACAAACAAACTTTAAAAGAAATAAATATAAATGGCAACAAGAGAATTCTTTAAAAAAAAAAGTGAATTTCTTTTGTTTGTTTTGTGTTTTGAGGCAGTCTCTCTACATAGCCTGGGCTGTTGTGAACTCTGTAGACCAGGCTGGCCTAGAACTCACAGAGACCTGCCTGCCTCTGCCTGCCTCTGCTTAACCCCAGTGCTGGGTTAACAGGTGTTCATCACCACACCCAACTTTCTGGGTTGATAATTTTTTTTTTTTAAGTATTGATTTTCTTTCTTCTTCCTTTTTGGTTTTGTTTTGTTTTGTTTGTTTTCTTTTTCTTTTTTTTTTTTTTTTTTAATGCTGAACGCTATTTATTGAAGGAGGGAAGAGGTCTTAATTACAGGCTTACAGCACAATGGGAGAACTCCGGAGGGCAGAAGTTTGCTACCGATGTTTTACAATCTTGCATCTAAGCTGTTAACACCCATTATGCAGGATACAGACAAGGAACTTCCCTTAAGCTTTCAGGAGGGTGGAACCCGGCAGGGAATTAGTATAGGGAGGATATCAAGGTAAAGGTCAACAAGCAAGGCAACAGTTACCCAAAACAGGGGCCAGGACCCTATAGGTCCCCCTTTTACTAAAAAAATGAGCTTCTGACTTAGGTTACATGGAACGTCAGCAGGTCACCTTACCTGTCATGGAGACACCTGCCCAGGCCACACAGGCACTCTGTCTTAGGTTGGTGACCGCCCCCCAGATATTACCCGTCTCTGAATACTCATTATCATATAGGCTCAATCGTGTGTGAGCTGCAGAGTTAACTGCTGCCAAAGATCTCAAAGTGGCACTGGGCTTGCAATCTGTGTGTTCGACACAGAAAAGACTAACAGAGGTCCTATCCCACCCATAGCCAGTAGGCTAAAGGCAAGTGAGCCATTCCCTTCCTTAACAAGCCTTACTGCAAGTTGGAGTCCTTGTAAGATGGTATCCCAAAAGCAAATGGAACTTGAGTTTATAAATTTATAATTTTTAAAGCCAATTGAAATGTATATAATTATTGAATTAAATTTATCATGCCCAATAGAAATGAAAGATTAACTAACTGTGGTAGCTACTTTTGCTGCCAGGGTCTCCACTGTGCTAGCTGTAGTAACCAATTATGAAATGGTAATCCCAGAAACAGTAGCAGCAGTGGCCGCCACTGCTATAACAGCAACAACGGCAGTAGCAATGTCAAATTCTCTTCTGGAGCGTGTGGGCATCCACTGGCATGGATACAGCTCCAGGAACACAAACTGCCACGGCCCATTTTTCTTGATCTGGGTTGATATTTTTTTACCATCAGTATGGGCTGGGGAGATTGCTCAGTCAGTAAAGTGCTTTCCACACAAGCATAAGGACTCATCCATGTGAAAGCTCAGCACAGTGGCGTGTGCTTATAATCCAGGAGTAGGGGAAGCGGACATGAGGACTCAGTTCGGTGACAGTCTCAATACAAGGTAGAGGACCCTCAAGATGGCTCAGATGGCTCATAAGGTAAAAGGACTTGTTACCAACCCTAATGACCAGAGTTCATTCCCCATGACCCACATGGTAGGAGAGAACAGATTCCTCAAAGTTGTCTGCTGACTTCTGCATGTGTGTTACAGCATGTACATGTGCACAAATACATTTTAAATAAATAAAATGTTTAATAATAAAATTTCTAAAGAAAAATAAAATGTATCAATGTACCACATCACATTAATTGAAAGGGGAAAACAACCCAGTCATCTAGAGGCAGAGAAAGCATTTGACAAAGTTCAATACCCTGACAAAAATCTTAGAAAACTAGAAGGAAGGAAATTCCAGCAATATAATATAGAGCACTTACGAAAAACATACAAAAGAATACTCAAAAGTGAAAGACTGTTTCTTAATCAGTAACAAGATCAGATGCCAGTTCCTGAGACTGCTGTTCAGTACTGTACTTAAGGTTCTAGCCAAGACATTTAGACAAATAAATAGAAATCCAAATAAGAAGAACGAAAGGAAGAAAAAAAACAAGAAAGAGAAAGAGAAAAACAGAAGAGCTCAAAGAATCTACAAGAGCCGGGCGGTGGTGGCGCATGCCTTTAATCCCAGCACTCGGGAGGCAGAGCCAGGCGGATCTCTGTGAGTTCGAGGCCAGCCTGGGCTACCAAGTGAGTCCTAGGAAAGGCACAAAGCTACACAGAGAAACCCTGTCTTGAAAAACAAAAAAACAAAAAAACAAAAAAAAAAAAAGAATCTACAAGAAAAGTATTAACAGCTCACAAACTAAGTCAGCAAGGTTTTGGAAACAAGCTCGGAAAAAAAAATGTTTCCATGAACCAAAAAAAAAAAAACCCCCCCCCCCCCCACAAAAAAAAAAAAAAAAAAAAAAAGAATGAAACAAAGGAAGAAAGAAAGAAAGGAAAGAAGGAAGGAATTCTACTTAATAGCATCTAGAAGAATTACTACCTAAGTTCAACTAAAACCAAAGAACTCCAGGCTGGCCTTGAACTTACAGTAATCCTCCTGCCTCAGCCTCCTGAATACTGGGATCACAGGCATGAACCACCACAGCTGACTTATATGATCCCATTTCTATGGATAAAATTCATAGAAACAGAAATCAGAACAGTGAACTGCTAAGGCTGGGAGCATCAGGGAATTGGGATTTGTTGCTTAATGGGTACCGTTTCAATTTGGAATGAGAAAGTTCTGAAGATGGATGGTGGTGATAGCTGCAAAAAAATATGTGAATGTACTTAATGCCAAACTATATACTTAAAATGGTTAAAAAATTTGTAATAAGAATGTTTTTCATTCAAAGAGTAAAGGATTGATGAGGTGGCTCATCAATGATGAGTAGATGATGGTCCTTGCTGCCAAACTTAGCGACCTGAGAGTGATCACCAGAAAGGTGGAAGAAAGGAAAAGACTCCAGGAAAGTTCTCCTCTGACCTTCACATATACACCGTGGTATGGCTCACCCACCCTCCACCCACACACAAGTAAATATATAAATTAAAAAGCATACAGTAAGTTAAGAAAGACAAGTACAAAAGGCATTATATGATTCAACTTATATAAAACAGAATGATTCATAAACACAATTGGAAATTACCATGAATTTGGGGAGTAGAATGGAGAGTTGTTGCTTAACGCTTATAGAGTTTCTGTTCAAAGTGATAAAAAGCTTTGGAAATAGATTGTGGTGATAGCTACACAATACTGTAAATGAAATGAGTGCCATTGAATTGTACAGGTAAAAATGGTTAAAATGGAGAGCTAAAGCCAGGGTGGGGGTGGCACTCAACTCCCAGCACTCAGGAAGCAGAAGCAGGCAGATCCCTGAGTTTGAGGCCAACCTGGTCTACAAACTAAGTTCCAGGACAGCCAGGGCTACACAGAGAAACCCTGTCTAAGCCTGGTGGTGATGGTGCACACCTTTAATTCTAGCACTCAGGAGGCGGAGGCAGGTAGATCTCTGTGAGTTCAAGGCCAGCCTAGTCTACAAAGTGAGTTCCAGGACAGCCAGAGCTGTTACACAGAGAAACTCTGTCTCAGAAAATGAATGAATGAATGAATGAATAAAACAAAAACCCTGTCTCAAAAAACCAACCAACAAACAAACAAAAACAAAAAAGAAAAAAGAGGAGAGCTAAGTGTATAGATAGGACAATCCTCAACACAACAAAAGTAAAAAAGGTAAAGATAGTTTGATATATATATGCATGTATAAATATACATATACACCACTTACTGTTATAAAACAGAAGTTTAATTTAAATACCAACAGTTAACATAAGCCCCAAATTTGCTTTTGTCTAAACCACAGTCAAACAAGACAAGAGTGCAGGGTTATCCTCAATAATCTAGACTGGGTGTCTATACTAATTAAGTCTACTGGACAATAAAAAACTTCTTTCTCGGCCAGGCGGTGGTGGCACACGCCTTTAATCCCAGCACTCGGAGGCAGAGGCAGGCTGATCTCTGTGAGTTTGAGGCCAGCCTGGTCTACAGAGCAAATTCCAGGGCAGGCACCAAAACTACACAGAGAAACCCTGTCTCAGGGGTGGGGGAGATTCTTCCTTGGCCTGGGAAGTGGCAACATGCTTATCAAACATGCAGAAGATTTGATTCTTAGCATAGCAAAAACACAACAAAACATATCAATAACAGCAAAACTCACAAGGAGCTGGAGAGATGTCTCCACAGTTAAGAACACTTACCGCTCTTAAGGAAGACAATGGGCACTTATGACTACTTATGACTACAGTTCCAAGAGACCCAACACCCTATTCTAGCCTCTACAGGCTCCTGCACTCAAGTACACAGATACACATACACATACAAAATTAAAAATAAATCTGAACAAATAACATACACAGGAGCTAGAGATAGAGTTCAATCACAGAGTATTTGCCTAGTAAGCCAAGGTCCTCAGTTCAAACTCTACACCAAGACAAGTAAGATTTCCACCTACTTTGATTAAGTAAAACCTAGTATTATACAATACACAATGCCTACTTTCTTTAGCACCTACTTTACATACAGATCTCTTGTATATTTAGTTTTGAAGTTTGGTTGTAGCTCAGACAGTTCTCAAACTCAAGATTTTCCCAATTCAACTTAATAGGTACAGGAATTTCAGATAAGTGATACCACAGATGGCTTGCATTTAAAGCACATGTAAGTTACCATATAAACTAACAAAAGAGAAGAAACAATTGACTGTGTGGCCTATATATTTTTAACTCACTCAAGCAAAAATAACCAAATAAAGCACTGTACAGCTATGAGGAAACTTTGTACTATCCTCTTGTGAAGGATCTTAGTCAATTCAACCATCCAAAGACTATGTGGTAGGGAGCAGTAGTCTTAAACTCAGTTAGTTTACTACATACTACTGACAGAGGACAGAAAAAACCTATGCTTGAGAAGAGAAACGAAAGAACAGATTACTAATGGAAATGTATTCCAGATTATTAAGTCCATGGAAAGAACAGGACTGACGGACTGACAAGAGAGCGTAAGGAATGACAATTACAGTATAAAATTCTAGCTGGAAAAAAATGACTCAAGTTGTGTGTGGATGGAAATTCCATACTGATGCAGTGAAAATGTGACAACGGAACTCTACTAGACACCACCTGACTTGGAAAATGGAACTGAGAAAGATCAGCTTGAGGAAGCTGCAAAAATTAGGCTGGGTGATAAAACACAATCTCTAGCCAAATACATTATATCACCAAAGCCAAACAGAAGATTAAAGTGTGGCAGGGAAAAGAAAGATAACAGAGCTAGGGAGTGACAGGAGGAAATGATGGCATTTGCTTGGGATGAGAGTGAGCCTGGGAAGAGGGGTGTTGCCTAGGAAATAAGTCAGATGCCAAAGGGTGTAACCTGACAAGGTCACCAAACTACCCCAGTCTCAAACTCAGGTTTACCAATTCTCATGAGTGTTTAGAGATTATACCAAATAGAGACTGTATTCTCTGCCTTGCTTCAGGCAAAGCCACTGTCTCCCACACATGAGAGTAACTACTGCCAGCTCCTTCCTGCTACTCCTAGGCATCTAAGTCACCTTTAACTATTTCAAAGCATCTGTCATGAAGCATTGCAAAGATGTGGTTGGAATATGGGAAGTCTCAGGTTTGATAAATAAATAAATAAATGTTGCTGGGAACAACACAGTTCTACGTTATTGCAAAAATCCATAAGTTACTAAGCTCTATGCTGGATACTAAGTCTTTATGTTTCCCATTTAAATTAATGGTCAAAACCACCCTATGAAGAAGGTACTACTAGCTCCATTTTACAGACAAGGAAGGATCTTTATAGTACTACTTACTTAAACAAAACAAAAGTGAAAAAAAAAGTATGCAAGACTGAAAAGATATCTTACAAAAAGATGGTTATAAAGCCCATGAAACAATACCAAAGGTCATGAGTCACTGCTTACCCACCAGGATAGCTGAAAGTAAAATGACTAACAGACACAATGTGTCAGTGAAGACAAGCAGACTTTAAAGAACTCACATGCTGGTGTGAGTACAAAACGATGTGAACTCTGAAAGAAGCACTGACCACTGCCTAAAAATTTACAGATATATCGTTTCACTCTTACCAATTTTACTACTAGGTTATTATAAAAATGGAAGTTTATGTCTACAAAGAGATTTGTACACGAAAGTTCATAGCAGCTTTAGTCATAACAGTCAAAAACTAGAACTACCCAAAAGTTAACCAACAGGTGAATAAATAGCATATCCATACAAAGAAAAAAAAAACAGAAAAGGAACAGATAAAAGAAGTGAGAGACATATACACTATTCTATGTTAGAAATCAGATCAATGGCTACACTAGAAGTGGTAGAAATATTCTTCTTGATTTTAAAGGTGGTCACAAATGTAACATTTGCCCAAACTTAAATATTTAACTCTATGTCCAATATCTGTACACTTCATTGCCTATATATAAGATGTCAATAAAAGCGACTTGGGGTTAGAGGGAAACTAGATACTGATACACCCCAAATGTTTATCAACAGGAAACTGTCTAAATTAATCAGGTTATCTACAAGTCTTATCCAACTATAATAAAGAATATTCCAAGTACTGACATGGAAAAGTCCTTGAAAGTCTGTGGGATTCCAATGAGAATGCCCCCTGACTCATATATTTGAACTCATGCTCGGTTGCCAGTTAGTGGAACTGTTTGGGAAGGATTAGGAGGTGTAGCCTTGTTGGAGCAGATATGTCCTTGTGTAGGTGTGTGACTGGGAGTGGGCTTTGAGGTTTCAAAGCCCACACTAGGTCCAGGCTCTTGCTCGCTCTCTCTCTCTCTCTCTCTCTCCCTGCAGTTTGTGGATCAGCTAACATTCCTACATCATTCCTCCTTGTCATGATGTTCATGGACTAACCCTCTGAAACTGTAAGCAAATCTCCAATTAAAGACTTTCTTTTATAAGTATCCTTAGTCATGGTGTCTCTTCACAGCAACAGAACAGTAACTAAAACAGATACACAGGTTTAAAAAAAAAAATGCAGGGGCCAGGCTGGTGGTGCATACCTTTAATCCTAGCATTGAGGGGGACAGAGAAAGGAGGATTTCTGTGAGTTCAAGGCCAGCCTGATCTACATAGTGAGTTTCAGGTCAGGCAAGGCTTCATAGTGAGAACCTGTCTCAAAAAAAATAATAAAATAAAATAAAATAAAAAAAACAAGCAATGCAGGGACTGAAGAGATGGCTCAGAGATTAATTCTAAGTGCTTACAGAGGATTCAAGTTTGGTTCCCAGCACCCACACCAGGTGGCTCTTAACTGCTGTAGCTCTAGTTCAAGGGGATCCAACATCTAGTCTCCACAGGCACCTAGTGTGAGTTACCTACCAAGCCAGATTTCCTGGCTATACTATCCTTCATTTTCTTTTTTCTTTCTTTTTTTTTTTTTTTTTTTTTTTTTTTTTGGTTTTTTGAGACAGGGTTTCTCTGTGTGGCTCTGGAGTCTTTCCTGGAACTCACTCTGTAGCCCAGGCTGGCCTCAAACTCACAGAGATCCGCCTGCCTCTGCCTCCCAAGTGCTGGGATCAAAGGTGTGCGCCACCACTGCCCAGCCAGCACGTACTTCTTTTTTTTTTTTTTAAGATTTATTTATTTATTATATATACAGTATTCTGCCTACACACCAGAAGAGGGCATCAGATCAAATTACAGATGCTTGTGAGCCACCATGTGGTTGCTGGGAACTGAACTCAGGACCTCGGGATGAACAACAGCCAGTGTTCTTAACCTCTGAGCCATCTCTCCAGCCCCCAGCATGTACTTCTTATTACCCCTGTCACCACTATTCTGGTCCAAGCCACTATTCCTTGCCTTAATTACAGCATCTTCCTTAACTATGCTCCTCAATTCTACCTTTGTCCTCCATCACTGCTTTCTCAAAAGAGCTGTCAGAATGACCCAATTAAACATTAAATTGCATTATATCATGCTTCTTCTTCAATGATTTCCCATCTCAGAACAAGAATCAAACTCCATCCTAAGACCAACAAAGCTGGAACATGATTGGCCCTCTAACCATTCTGTTCTCCTGGGCTACTATCCAACCACTGTAGCCTCACTGACTGTCCCCAAACACACCAGACATATTCCTACCTCAAGGGCTCTTGTGCCCTCCCCCAGGAATGCTCTCCCTGTGGACATCCTCCTGACCAGCTCTCTCACTTTACTCCTGGCCTTCATGTGTCACCTGCATGACACTATCTCTGGCCTCTATACCGAAACTGTCAGTCCCTCACTTTACGCTCTCACCACATACACACAGGCCATACCATCCTCTTTCATCTCAGCACCGATCTACATCCAACCATGGAACACAATCCATTCATTTACTCTGTTTACTGTCTGCTTCCTAGGCACTGTAGACTCTAGATGGCACAGATGTTTATTCACCACTGTATCCTTGTACCTAAAACAGTATCTGACACCAAGTAAAGGTTTATAATTTGCCTAAGTAGATGAATGAATAAGCTTGGAATGAACAAAACAGGGATAGAGATTATGGAACAGGTTAACCAGGAACAGCTAACTGCAGCATAAGCATGGTAGTTCAAGCCTGTCATCTCAGCACTCAGGAAGCTGACACAGGAGGATTGCCACAAATTCAAGGCCAGTCTGGGTACCATAAAGCCAAGCCTGGAATACAGGTAAGACCCTGTCTTTAAAAAAAAAAAAAAAAAAAAAAAGACAACAAAAAAACAGCTAACTGCAGAAAAAGATCCGTATCTCAAGCTTCAAGCCTTGCCTACCAGAGGCCGTCTCTGGCTCCATCAGTGCATGGTGAAATAGGCTGCTAACTTTCCTTACCTGGGTCCTTCCAAATTCACTGTCTATGCTCAATCAATAAATTCTGGGAAAATTAAAACCACAAAACTTGAAATAAAAAGTGGACTGCCTCCATATTATGGACTATACTTTAACAGAAAACGTATCAGAAGGCAAATACCAGAAGACATCGTTAAGACTGGGATTTTGAAGTAATACTATGTGGACAAAAGAAACCAAGGGATCTGCTAAGCCGACTCTGTCACTCGTCGGATAATTAGATGATCATAATCTCACAGAAACTGTTTCTAGTATCCCTATCATGTCACTCAGCTAGTTGTTTTTTAAAAAATTACGCTGGGGCACCTTTCATCCCAGCACTCAGGAGGCAGAGGCAGGCAGATGTCTGTGAGTTTGAGGCCAGCCTGGGCTACATAGTGAGTTCCAGAACAGCCAGGGCTATGTAGAGAGATGCCATGTCAAAAAAAAAAAGAAAAGAGGCCTGGTCAGGAGTGGTGTTACACGGCTATCATTAATTCTAGTACTGGGGAGGTAGAGGCAGGAGAATGAGGAATTCAAGGTTATATAAGATCCTATCTCAAAATAACAAGCAAAACAAACAACTGGGCTGGGTATGGAGGCATGGTTCAGGGTACAGTGCTTGCCCTGCATTCAGCTAAGGCCCTGGGTTCACTTTGAAGAACCATTTTTCAAAAAGGAGGAAGAAACCTGAGAGTCAGCTGTGGTGGCAGACTTTCCATCCCAGCTCTCAGGAGACTAAGGCAGAAGGACTCCAAAGAGTTTAGTGCCTCGTCTGGGTTGCAGAGCAAAATCCTGTCTCAAACAATGACATTCAGGGGTAGAATACTTCACTTGCCTAGCATGTGTGAGGGTCCTGAGTTCCTTTCCCAGCCTTGGGGGTGGGAGGTGGAAATTGTCTACTATACAAATGTAAGAAATTACCAAATTCTTGAATTTTGTTCACTGTCTACTAGAAAAAAAATTCATTAGTGCTGTGGGTATCATTCTGTATAAATAAAACACTGATTGGCCAGTGGCCAGGCAGGAAGTATAGGCAGGACAAGGAGAGAGGAGAATTCTGGAAAGTGGAAGGCTGAGTGAGAGAGACACTGCCAGCCGCCGCCATGACAAGCAGCATGTGAAGATGCCGGTAAGCCACAAGCCACTTGGCAAGGTACAGATTTATAGAAATGGATTAATTTAAGCTATAAGAACAGTTAGCAAGAAGCCTGCCACGGCCATACAGTTTGTAAGCAATATAAGTCTCTGTGTTTACTTGGTTGGGTCTGAGAGGCTGCGGGACTGATGGGAGACAGAGATTTGTCCTGACTGTGGGCCAGGCAAGAAAACTCTAGCTACACATTAGCATAATATCCTCTTTGCAAAACTTCATATTCAGACCGTGGAGGGAAGGTGTGGCTCCGGGAAAACAGTTCAGAAGCAGAGTTTGCCTGGTATGTGCAAGGCCTTCAGATGCAGTACCACACACACAAAAAGAAATGAACTGTCCTCAGAACCAATCCGTATTATAAGATATCAACCATAAGGATAAAACGATCAGACAAGTCAAAGCTTCAGACTAATCCTTGGTGACCGCTCATCACTGGTTCCCTGATGTTAAGAGTGACAGCAGAGGAACAAGAGGGTCTACTTCAGGGGACTGAAAGTGCTGCTTCCTCAGAGGTGATGGTATGGCTGAACACCTGTCAAACCTAAGGCCAGAGGTGTAATCCGGTTGACAGAGTGCCTGGCAAGCAGGAAGGACTGCATCCCTAGCATGGCACACACAGGAGGATTCGAAGTTCAAGGTCTACGTAGATGACACCGAGGCTGAGACAAAAGCCAGCATGGGACACATCAGGCCCTGTCTCAGGAGAAAAAAAAAATTATCTGTTGCACAACGGTCTCAAAGAGATCTTGTGTAATGAGATTTTATCTGAAGAGAGCTAAGAAAAAGGGTTGAGGGGAGTAGAGATTCAGCTTAATGGTAGAACACTTGCCTAATATGGCCAAGACGCGGGTTCAATCCCCAATACCTTAAAAAGTTTTAAAAATGAAAAATAGAGTGAGGGACTATATAGTCAATGGCAAAATGGGAAAAATCGTGGCTTCTAGGTCAACTCAAAATTGGAGAGGAAGCCTGGCGTGACGCACGCCTTTAATCCCAGCACTCAGGGAGCCAGAGGCAGGCGGATCTCTGTGAGTTCGAGGCCAGCCTGGTCTACAGAGTGAGTTTCAGGACAGCCAGGGCTACACAGAGAAACCCTGTCTCGAAAACCCCCTCCAAAAAAAATAGGGGAAGAAAAGATTTAAAAAATCAGGTCATCCTTTAACCCCAGCATTCAGGAAGCAGAGGCAGGCAGATCTCCCTGAGCTTGAGGCCAGCTTGATCTACACAGACTCTCAGGACAGACAAGGATACACAATGAGACCTTGTCTTTAACAACAAAACAAATCAACTGCTTAATCAGTAACAGGGGTGGGGGGAATCTGGGCTCTGCTGGAGAGAGTGCTCACTGGTTAAGAGCACAAGGTGCTCTCTCAGAGGATCCAAGTTCAGTACCCAGAGTCCACTTCAGGGGCTCACAACCTCCAGTTACTCCAGCTCCTGGGGTTCTGACCTCAGGCCTCTGCAGGCACCGAAACGCAGATGCACAAGCCCTCGTACAGATACATAATTTAATGTTTTCAACTTTAAAAAAAAAAAAAAGTCTCAGCTTCTCCTCAAGAAAATAAAAGCCCTAAGGGCATTGCTTCCTAAGGCATGCTTTCTGTAAAGAAGCAGTTTGAAACGGGTTCCCATGGATTAGGTCGTTGAGTGTGTGAC
>CABHPQ010146708.1:0-39744 GCA_902168405.1 Peromyscus aztecus
CATAGGAACCATCACATGTTAACCATTGGTATTACTGCTTTAACTATTACATCAATAAAATCTGGTATCAATTTCCTAGGAAGAAAAATACATCTTTGGTCTGCTTCTTAGGTTGCTGTAGCTTACCTCTTGTCTCCCTTTCTGATTTTGTAGAATGACATTCCTGGGTTTATGCATGACAACCCATGACTGGTTGATCATACTCTATCATGTATCTCCTGTTAATCCTTAGCAGTAATACCTAGGTTTTAATATGGAAGTCTTCCTGCAAGGTCCTAAATTAGTTGTCCTTTTATTTTAAGTAAATATTTTTATTTTATAATTAATTCAATTTCACATATCAGCCACAGATTCTCCTGTCCTCCCTCCTCCCACCTCCCAGCCCCCCCCCCACAACCCCCCCCCCCATTCCCACTTCCTCAAAGGCAAGGTCTCCCCTGGGGATTCAGCCCTGCCTGGTAGATTCAGTTGAGGCAGGTCCAGTCCCCTCTACCCTGCACCAAGGCTGAGCAAAGTGTCTCAGCATAGGCCCTGGGTTCCAAAAAGCCAGCTCATGCACCAAGGACAGGTCCCGGTCCCACTGCTTGGGGGCCTCCCAAACAGTTCAAGCTAATCAACTTTCTCATTTATCCCAAGGGCCTGGTCCAGTTCCATGGTGGCTCCTCAGCTATTGGTTCACAGTTCATGTGCTTTTTCCAAAAATGGTCTCAATATCTCTTGCTCACATAATCCCTCCTCTCTCACGCCGGTTGGACTCCTGGAGCTCCACCTGGGGTTTGGCCGTGGATCTCTGTATCTGCTTCCACCAGTCACTGGATGAGAGTTCTATCATGACAGTTAGGGTGTTCGGCCATCCGATCATCAGAGTAGGTCAGCTCAGGCACTCTCTCGACCACTGCCAGTATCCATAGTGGAGGCATCTTTGTGGATTTCTGGGTAGTTGTCCTCTTTTTTTTAAGGAACAAAAAAAGTGAACCATGAAAACCACCTAGAATTCATTACTTCTTATATTCTTCAAGATAT
Source organism: Peromyscus aztecus (assembly GCA_902168405.1). Lineage (NCBI taxonomy): Eukaryota > Metazoa > Chordata > Mammalia > Rodentia > Cricetidae > Peromyscus > Peromyscus aztecus. The sequence goes on from CABHPQ010146708.1 coordinate 1,024, forward strand.
GAGTACCTTTAATCACAATTTTATGTGAAGAGCATTGTTTCCAAAGAGGTAAAAATCATTATAGTACTGCCTTCCCTTTCTAGTCTATCATCCCAATCTGTTATTCCTGACCTCTTATCTCCATTCCTGTCAATCACAGAAATACACTCAAATTTGCAAACATGTATGTATGACATTCAAGGAACTAAGGTGCTCTTCAGAGTTCCATATAACTGGGAATATGAACTCATTACCTGCCTTCTGAAATGCTGTAAGCATGCATGCCAGATTCACTTTTCTCAGCCTACTAATTGCTTAGTCTACATTGTTTTATATGTACTCCCAATTTTGTATGTTAAAACTTAGTAATGTGATAGTATGAAGATTTTGGGTTTTCAGGAATTGTTTCACTCCAGTGGGTTCTCATGGATGTAATCCATGCTCATGTAAATGAGGTGTGAATGTGTTACTTCTCTTCACTTCTATTGTCTACCGTGTCGGGACACTGTTGACCCACCATGTGAGGATGCATAATGAAAACCTTCTCCAGGACAGACGAAGTTGTGTGACTTTATCCTACATTCCAGGCTGCAGAAACTATATAAATTTTCTATTGTTATGAATTAACAGTACTTAGATATTTTGTGTATAGTATTGCAACTTCACTAAAGTAGCTCATCTCCTCTGCTGCATATGAGTATATTTATAAGTTGTGTTACACATAGCTACATATTCATCCCTTTGAGACTCTCACACTTTTAAACTTTTGAATTAAAAATGCATAATTGAAACAACTTCCATAGTTTTCATGGATATAATACTGTAAATATGAGTATATATATATATATTTTTTCAGAGATAGGAGGTATGCAGTCATATTTGTATGCATGCGACTATATTCCTCAAGAGTGCATAACTATACAGATGGGAAATATAAGAGTAGGAAGTGGCAAGGACCATAACTCAAACCTCAGAAAGCTCACATTAGAGGTCCATCTTCAGGCCCTAGTGCCTGGGAATAGGCAGTGTTGTGTCCCATTGTGGGAGGTAAACCCAGAAATGTGACCTTTTAGGCTGACCCTAATACACTTAGTATAATGTTTATCATAACATTTCCCCAAACAACAGCTATAGTTTGAGTTTAATCTTTGTCTCTCCATTTCCAGAGCCATATTCCCAAGTGTGATACCTGTTTTGTTCTCTGCCACTGCTGTGGTACTCCTTTCTAGGTCTGACTCCTGATTGTACTGGCAAGACTACTCACAGCTTTAGCTGATTAATTGCTTTGGCAGAGCAGTGATGTTTACGTACCTAGAGTGCACTTCCAGCAGGCACTATAGAGTTATTAGGAAAGAGTTATGCATCTTGAATCATAGCTTATATATGCACACACATTACAATTAGTATCGAGTCTTTATAAATAGTATGATAATGACCACTCAGAAACCAACAGGTCCTGGGACCATTGTATATTGTCTAATTAGAAACAGCAGGGTTTGATTACAAAAATAAATTATAACATATGATTTAGCCATATGTGTTTATATGTAAAACCTTGTTATCTAGAACACACTTCTATGCTTCTGTAACCTCTTAAATAACCATGAAAGCATGTAATCCTTTCGAGCACAGCATATTGTAAGTGTGCTATCTCAAACCACTGATACAGCATGAAAATATATTTCAACAGCATTGCATTTTTTTTTGCATGTGCTTTAAAAGCAGTGAGTTCTCCAACTCCCAGCTTGAGACTGTCTAAAATGCACCATACTTTTGTTTATCAACCTCAGCCAGCTTCCTCAGATCAGGGGAGGGGGGAGTATCTTCTCTTTGGCTAATGTGTGGAAATGCGAAAACGGCATCTTGTAATGGACCTTTTCCGTGAACATCATATGGCAGGTTGCTCCTCAATGTCCTAATCTGCTTTCTTGTCAGCTGTTCAGCTCCTTTCAGCCTCTTCCAAGTTCTTTTCTCTGGAGTCTGAAGCAGGCCTGCAGAGCAGGTGGGACATTAGCGTGACAGCTGGGCATTCTTCCTAGGACAGACCCAGCATGGAGAACATGATTTTTGAATCACATCTCTCTCACTCAACCCTTTCTAAGAAAAACCATTGGTGTGAGTAGCCTGGGACTAAGTCTGTCTATATTTAATTCCCTCTTTGTTCCTGCCCTTCCTTTTCATTCCACAGTCTTTTTTTTTTTTTTTTGACCACATTCCATTATGAGAGACTGAGATGCTCATTGCACTTTACTGAGATGTTCTCATTATGGTAACTGAACAAATGCTGGAAATAGAAGTCTGAGGATGAGATACCTAATTACCGAATTACAATAAGAATCTCTGAAATGAAACAGAACACAAAAACACTTTGTGCTCAGCCGTCTTTGTTGAGATTTCTCCCAGTGAAGCTTTCGTGTGGTTGTCTTTTGAATGGCCAAGTCCTACATTGTACTCAGTTTCTGTATGGGATAGTGGGAAAGCATTTATGTGCATCGTCCTCTCTTGGTTTCATATCTTTGTTCTGCAACTGACTACCTGAAGCTCTTCCTGAAGATGCATCTTGCTCAGCTCCAATGCAAGAATAATGATACCTGCTTTGTAGGACTAGTGTGTATATTAAATGGCAGTCATCTGCCTAGCAAATATTTACAGGACAACTATTTGTGGCTGGCATGTGAGTTCTAGAGGTAAAAGTGAGGAACAATAGCTAAATAAATAGAGAAGGGGACATAAAGATTATAGTAGTGTGTATCCACACTGTTCTAAAAGCTTTATATGTACTCTCTCGTGGGTGGATAATAGAATTTTATTGAAACAAGCCTTATTTTTCTCAATTTCTATGTAGGGAAGTAGGCATATGACATTGTAGGACGTTACATAGTAAGTGGACAGTTTAGGATTAAAACCCAAGCTATCTTCATGCATTCTATAAATAGTAATTTTGTTGCAACACCATGGCTGTGAAAGAAGAAAAATGAAATATGTTTTGGCAGCACTTGAGTTAAGGAAGATGATGTTATTCACAAGAAACTGATTTTTTTTTCAATAAATGTCAGTGTCTGAATTGGATAATGCATGAGACATTTATTGCTAATGAAATGAGTAAAACTTTGGGCAACTCTTTCCCTATCAGTGATGCTAAACAGTTCCTAGGATGAATCCATCTTTTCCTGTTGGCCTTACTAGAACACTAGAACTTTTAGTAGTCAGTGATTTGTGGATACTATCTTAGTTACCATCACCAAGACTTTCCTGTTTATTTTCTTTCATCTTATTCTGATAGTATTTCATTTATGAAACACCTCAGTTGTCTGTTGTCTTCAGTTCTGGGATCCTATGTAACATTCAACAAACATAGTTGACCTCTACATCATCTGTCTAAATTTTATTGCTTACAGCATCTCATCTCCATCCTTCAGATTCTGTTAAATTTTAGTATTCCCCGTTTACCATTACCATTTACGTTTACCATTGCTCTTATAAATTGTTTACACTCAGCTAAATTCTTTATAACATTTGCCAGCTAAAATCCCCAGAGTGCTATAGAACCCTGAACAGGATTTGGGCCTAGCGGTTGCTCCAGTTCTGAGGGCCATCTACTTGGATCAACTGGACAATTATTGTGGCTATTGCAGTTACTCCAGTCAAGAGCATGCAAAATAAGGCCAGCCTCATTCAAGTCGTTTGGTAAAGCAGCCTCATTCAGTTTTTATAATAGGGTGTGAATTTTCAATTGTGCAGTCCGGAGGAACTCAGGAGGAAGGCTGGCTGTAGTGCGGAGACAGATCCTTGTATCTGATTAGACGGGTGATTTTCAGTGCTTTTCAGATTGGGTTCGTGGCATGCTCTGCCCCAATTTTCCTGCAGAAGCATAGCTCCAGCATGGGTGAATTAATGAGGGACATACACAGAGGCAATGTTGCTATTTTTACTCGTAGAGTCCTGCTAGCAGGTGCCACCTGCCTCAACCCAGGGCATCACCGATGGCTGCCATAGCTCAGCAGCCAACCCCAGAGGTGCCCATCCACTTCTGGAGCTCATAGCGAATTCCAGATGGTCTTATAAACACTGACCTCAGTTTCCATGCTGGAGTAAGCTGTGACTAGTCATGACTTTGCCTGTCATTTATGACATTTTGTACAGCTTGGAGGCTGTCAGTTTCTTGGTACAAAATGGCATTTAGACTTGCTTTAGGAACCAGGGAAGCTGTCATTCACTTACTGTTTTAATGTAACAGGGTGGTTGAACTTACAGTTTACTTTCTAATACAGCGTCGGTATGTCTTTCCACTGTGGATGAACGTTTGCATCTCCTTTATGTTTTTTTTTTTTTTTACCCCTCACAGCCACAGTACTCTGCTTTTCTTTAGTTAGGCCACTTGTGATGTTCTCCACTATTGACCTCATACACATTTCAGATAATTAATGAACCTGTTTGTCCCGAGCGTGATGTTCAGGCCTTCATCTCTTTCAGTCTCTCTCAGTCATTATTTCTATTCTGAACTTGTTTAGCTTCTGACAAAGGCACAGGCCATGGACTGTCCTTTACACCATGATTGATTTCCAGCCTACCAAGTCCCTTATACTTGTCATTTAATCTTGCTTTTTATTTCTTCGGCCTGGATCTGGGTGTAAACTGATATAAACATTACCAGCTTTTCTGGATGGGGTCTATTCTCATGCCTGAGTCTAGGCTGGCATTGGGAATATTAAGAACCCTTGGTAGGTAGCACTTGGCTTCTTATCCTAAGAGGCAATCCCTGACTGGATTTAAACAGGATCAAAGCTGAGGAACCAGACTACTGAAGGTTACCTCCAGGCCTTTTCTGTTCTCCTTCCTCACCTGAATCTAACACACTAATAATGTTCCGACATCCCAGTCGCCCATTAGAAGTCTCATTTTCCTCTGATGTTCATAGGCCTCAGCATTTGGCCATTACTTGCCTTCTTAGCCATGTTAGACCTCGCTTTCTTCTATCTGCCCCATGTAAGAGACCTCTGCACAGGCCTTTTCTTTGCTCCGTTGCTCTGTCTGCTTCACATATGAGACCTCTAGGCCTTTTACTTTGTTCCCACTGTCCCTCTACCCTGACTGGCAACAGAAATGTCAGCAATTTCTTGATTTTGAAGAAATATTTCAAAATTCACTTTCTTTATGAAACATCTTTTTTATTCAGCCAACCAATTTATTTCTTCCCACTGTTCACATGTCTTGTTACTAAAATCATAATATATTCCTTGTTATTCAATTATTTTTTTTCTTTGAACTCTGCTTTCACATGACATATGTTCTTGCTCTACCTCAATCCCCAGTTGAGTGGAAGAATCCACAAAAATTAGAACAATCTCGATATCATTTTTGTTACTATTGCATTAGCTGTATTGGATTATTTCCCCTGAGAAACAGATTCCTGATTGGAGCTTTTTCTTGCAGAAATTCCTTATTTTGGAATCTCACATCAGTTGTGAGAGAGTGGAAAGCAGGATAGGGAAGAACAGTCAAGCAGTTAGGAATTTGCATTCACAGTTTAGCTGCTCTCATAGGAATTCTGGAGCTTGAAGGACACCTTGTACTCCCCAAGTGGCAGTTTTCTTCACCTATCTGGATGCAAGAGAGGCATCCAATGGAGGACTAACCTCAGGGAAAATAGACCCCTCTGGACCAGGTAATGCCTAAGAAGGATTCAGCTCTTAGATCTCATCAGTCAATACCCCGTATAGCTAAAGAATGAGTGGGTTTTCCCTGAAATTGGGAAAAGGGAGGACAGGTAGAGCATACTACAGCCTTAATTAAATGAGAACAGACAATGTATCATAATGTAAGCCAAATAAACATTTTCTATGCTTCATTTATTAATAAAGTGGTCATGCATACCTTGTAATGTGTAATAAAGTACCCTGAATTTCTAGAATATTGGAGAATTGTTAACACACATAATTAACACAAGGGACCTCATTTTTTGAGCTGTGACTTTACTTCTCAGAGTGGCATTCAGTGAGAGTTCTCCACAGACCTACATGTTTCCAGTAGCAGTGGGGGCCACACTAAACAGCCTAAACTTTAACCTTCCCACAATAGGTATTCTAATGCTTATATTTTGTAAGTTAAAGTCATTAACATTACCTATATTACTTACATTTTCAAGTGTTTCTCCAACTGAATGCTTTGGTACACATGGCCCAGAAACCAGTGTCCTTCCTATGCTTTCCTTTTTCCTACCCAGAAAAAAAAAAAAAAAAAAAAAAAGATGTAGATTTTTTTTTGGTGGTAAAGGGACAGAAAATTAGGGGTCCTATTTCAACAAAAGAAAAAATAAAACTTTTGAATGTTCTCTGAATTAGGCAGTGATGGGGGTCTTCAAGGGCCCTAGATTTGGTGATACACTAGAAAGATGTTAAGAGTCAGGATATAGTCGGGCATAGCATCTCAGCTAATCTCAGCTATGATTTTTTCCAAGGGGAAATGATACCATCATCAAAGGGAAGGCCCAGTCAGAACTAGGTAGCAGCTCCTGAGAGCTCTGTCTGGGTATCTTATGAAATGTGGTCTCTTTAGTTCTTCAAACCACAAACTGTGGCATTTGGAAATAGTGCCAACTAGAAAGCCTCATTAAGATACTTGGTGTTAGTCGGTGGAGGGGGGGGAGTGGGGAAGAGGGAGGCTCAGTAGTTAAGAGCCTGTGTAAGCCTGCAGACCTGAGCTTCAAACATCAGCATCTATGGCCAGTGCTCTGGAGATGAAACAGTAGGATTTCTGGCAGATTTGGGCTTGCCAGTCTAACTAAAACAGCAAGTCCGAGATTCAGTACACTTTCTCAAGTGATTAAAGTGGAGAGCTTGTAAGACATGACACAAAATGTCTTCCTATGGGCTCTGGATATACAAACCTCAAATCCTCACTCCTCCAACTCCCCCTACACACACAGACACAGACACACACACACACACACACACACACACACACACACACACATGCACACACGTAAGCAAAGACATTTAGTGTTTTGGGTTTTTGTTTTTGTTTTTGCTTAACTAGAACTGATCACCAAGGAAGGCTCTGTCTAATTTATACCAAAGTACAAGATTAATTACTAGGTTGTCTTATTAATAAAAAAAAAAAAAACCCAGAGGCAGATATTGAGGTAAATTCTAAAAGATCAGAGAAGCAGAACAAGCCACAGCCACTTCTTACCCTGCCAATTCCTCAGCTGATCTTGTTTACATGAATCCTCAGACTGAAAGCCTCTTAAGAGTCCTCACCCCTGAGGGTCTCAGTTGAACTGCTGTTAAAAAGCCTCTAGTTCCTGGTCCTCATGCCTTATATATCTTTCTGCTTCCTGCCATCACTTCCTGGGATTAAAGGCGTTTGTCCTTCCCAAGCAAAGAGATGAGATCTCAAGTCCTGGGATTAAGGGTGTGTGCCACCATGACTGTCTCTGTTTCCAGTGTGGCCTTGAACTCACAGAGATCCAGACAGATTTCTGCCTCCCTAGGGACAGGATTAAAGGCATGTGCCACCACTGCCTGACCTCTATGTCTAATCTAGTGGCTGGCTCTTTCCTCTGATCCCTAGATAAGTTTTATTTACTAGAGCACAAGTAAAATATCACCACACCAAAGTTCTCAACCCTCAAGAGGAAATTAGGTATTCAGCAGAAACTATAAATATACATACATGTACATTCAGCACAGTCTAATTTAGCATTTGAGGATGGTAGTGTGAGACCACTCTTGAAGCCTAGAATCCCAGATATACATCAGGGCAAGCATTTTAATTCCTTTTCCCCCCAAGGGAACTACTCTTAGGCCTGCTCAGTTATTTTGATATAGATAAATATTTGATAACTTTTTCATTTCACACAGACAAACATCTGGAGACAAAGCCAGGACTCTTCCGAGCTGGAACAAGAAATGCCCAGAGCTGAAGCTTTTTTAGCTTCAGTGGTCTATGCTTCCTGGTTCTGACTGTTCTGAGACTGTACCAGAGTTGCTGACTTCCTGACTTTGTGTGTGCACTGTTCTCTGATCCAGAGTCATTCTTAAGTCCTTTCCTTCTTTAGCAGCTAGCTTAGAAGTGATCTTTGTGGACATCCACGGAGCTAGATATGACTGCTGTGGGATGTTCTGTATGGCAAATGTGTTGCTAATAAAACACTGATTGGCCAGTGGCTAGGCAGGAAGTATAGGCGGGACTAACAGAGAGAATTAAAAGAACAGGAAGGTGGAGGGAGTCACTGCCAGCCATCGCCAGGACAAGCAGCATGTAAAGATGCTGGTAAGCCACGAGCCATGTGGCAAGGTATAGATTTATAGAAATGGATTAATTTAAGATATAAGGACAGTTAGCAAGAAGCCTGCCACGGCCATACAGTTTGTAAGCAATATAAGTCTCTGTGTTTACTTGGTTGGGTCTGAGCGGCTGTGGGACTGGCAGGTGAAAGAGATTGGTCCTGATTGTGGACCAGGCAAGAAAACTCTAGCTACATATGACGACTTAGTTCTTCTTCAACTCTGAACTCAAAGTGAACCGTATTACTTCATAGAACTTTGGCTAGGATGCTGCGATTACAGCTTCATGCCCTGCTATACCCCATGACATTTAGTTAATTGAGAACAAAACTCATTTATTCTTCACGTATTTATTCCTGTCCTTATCTTTTTTTTAAACCTGGAATATGATATTGCATTAATGGTCTTGAATATTGAAGAATAAGGGAAATAATTACAATTAAACAGGGTGATACAGCAGCACAATTAGCCCTCCAATAGAGGCTATTTTCAGTATTTTGAATTAAAATTTGAGGTATATTAATTATCAGTATTGAAAATTTATGTCTATCTTTAAAATGTGCATTATTATCCTTAATACTTTAAACCTATTATAGACAGTCATTTTTAGCTCAATTAATAGTTTTAAAAATAATAAAACAGGCTCACAGTAGTTGTACTACCCATTTGGACTGCCCATTGAAAGACTAGGGAGATGTCCACATATCTCTCTGTGCTGTAGAAAAGGAACCACTTGTTTTCTCTCTATTTCTTTGAAATAGTAATTAACATCATGATTCACATTTGCGCATATTAGCATGGCATTTAGTTGACATTAGTTAGAGTTAAATCCACATTATTTAATCTCAGAAGTCACTGAAACCTGTTGACAAGACAGACTTATTGCCTCTGTTGTTCTAATGTGAAAATTTATTTCTGTATCTGCTACCTTTTCATTTAAATGCAACCCAGGGCTCAGTTTCTACTGTAGCTCTAGCCAGTCTACTGACAGCATCTGGCTACATGCATGCATGATCTGGGAACTAGGAAGTTGTGAAACTCCCACGCTTCACATGCAGAAAATGTACACATTTGTGTGTTTCTATGTTCAATCATATATTGCAAAGATGGAAGAGAAAAGATAGGTAACATTGATCATGTACCCTCAGTCATACTGTCTGTCCACTCACACTAAAGCCATTCTAATTAGTGTCTGTAACTCCTACCATGTCCTGTGAACAGATACTAAAAAGCACGCATACTTATCAAGTCTCGTGATTATACTTTCTTTGAGAAGGGTGCACTCTGAGTTCTAATAACTGAGGAGATGGTAGGAGGAGGATTCAACAAAAATGGCAAGAAAGATATCCAGGAAAAGAGGACTAAAAAGGATAGGCAGGTTATCAAGTGTTTGAGCTGGAAATAGTCTCACAATTAGTGGATAATAAGCTGCCTGACACAAAAGGAGCCCAAGAGGGATTTAGGTGATTGATATTCTACAAGGGCCCTCTTCATTTGTGTCGTTTCAATGTCTTTCTCTGGTGGCATCAATAATTATTGAATTGACGGTCTCTGTCTTGCTAGGCTGTTTATGAACCGATCAGTACCTGAAAGGCAGGAGACTGTGGAGGAAAGCGATCTACTGGGCTCTGCTATGTGCTGCACATAACGTGAAAAGCAGGTCTTTAAATAGAGTTGATGATAGGGATATAGGTACAGAAGAATTTTTTTTTTCCTTCACACAATTTTCTCAAATTCATGAAGACCTTCCAGTTATATGGAATTGCCCTTATATTTAAAGTAGTTCTTGCAGTAGTGGCCAACAAAACTGAGCCTTCCATGTTTAGAGTTAACTCCTGAAAACTCTCAGGAATTACTAAGGGCGCAAATTGATAGTTCATGAATTTAGAGTCACACCAAATTTCTGCTGGCTGCTGGGTTTGTGCCTTTACCTCACCCAGGGTTTTCTCCTCATAAATGGTGGATTAGATACTTTCAGATATTGCATGCAAGGATTAGAGGAAATAAGCGCAGAGGAAGTGCATTATAGTCATTTATTATATGAGTGGACATAAAATGCTTTCCACATGGCATCCTTAGTAAGTACTAAATTCCAATAACTCTCAAGTTGACTTATCAAGTGAAATATACTTGAAACCTCTTGAGTTTTCCTAACACTTTAAGGGCTTTGAGTATCAGTCCCTGGTGTGGGCTGAAACCCTGTTAGGATTATTCTTCATAGCTGGGATACATTAAGATATTTTGTAGATAAGCATGCAAAGAGATGCTTGGTGGCTTTGAATCATTAAACAATCCATTGGTTACTCTGTTCCAAACATATTTTACTTCGTATATTTTTGTTCTCTCTCTATTGGGGTGTGTGTAAGCTGTTGTTAGTTAAACAAAAAGAGACTTAATAAAAAGTTGAATGACTTAATTTCACTGGAAGAGGTTGAGATGCTATGCAGGACCCATGACATGCCTACTTGATCTTCACTGAAACCTCATAAGACTACTGATTTGGAGGCATCAGAAAGATTCATCATTGAGAGTAAAATTTAATACATTTTTAGCAGTCAATGCAATGCAGTGAATATATCAAACTCTTAAATTCTTAAGTAACACATTGCTCATGAAAGATGTGAGTTAAATGAGTTATGGATAATGTCTTAGTACTGAGGTTGACTCTTCTTCCATGTTCATTTCATATGACCATGAATTCCATTTTGTTTCAGTCCTCATCCTTTCATTTTTGCTTAGGATATATGCTGATGAAATAAAATTGGTTAATTTGCCAGATTTGTAGAGTATCAGCAGTTTAAAGGGGGATATGAAGCAGATATCAGAGATATGAATTAACCAAGTATTCCCATAGAATTATAACAATTTAGAATATACTTTTTATGCATGAATAGACTTCTTTCCACAATTTTAGTCTTTTATACAAATGAACCTAATAAGATGTAGACACCTTGAAAATATTCTCTGCAGTAGTGATAGTTAAGTCTGTTTTGTTTTGTTCTGAGACAAGGTCTTAGTATAGTCCATGTAAGCCCAATACTCCAAAATGTGACGTTCGCTTTCCTTAATTCTGGGCTTATAGGCATGCACCACTCTGCCCAGGTCATACTTTTATATTAACAAGTATTTACTATGAAGTCTTGGATGGTGATGTACATCCATAACCTCAGCATTGTAGAGGCTTGGCAGGAGAAGTGTATTTGAGAGTAACCTGGGCTACATAGACTATGTCTCAAAATAACATATAAAATAATAATAATGGTAATAGCAACAATAATAAGATAACTATGTACTTCATGTGCTTTTAATGTTTTATGAAATTTAGCTCACTGTGTATTATAATAAGAACAAATATTTGAAAGATAGGCTGTTATTTAGTTCGTGTTGATAAGGGAATTGCAGCAAGGAAAATTTAAATAATTTGATCAGAGTTACTGAGTTAATAAATGGCAAAAGTGAATTTGAATTCCAGTCAAGAAAGACCACAGTTCATGTTCTTAAAGAAACTGTTGAACTATCTTTATGGAATAGCAAATTGAAGTTCTCAAACATAGTGATCTCAGTTAAGAATCTCCTTGATTCTTTACAGTTCTTTACAATCGCCATGATATTGAATATTTTCACCAGTTTTGAAATCAGACTTTATTTTCCTGAAGAAATAACTGAGCAAAAAATTCCTACCTTGTCATTTGTGTGTCCATGCATCCAGTTTACAAGGAAAATGAGTAATTATTTATTTTAAATAAATTAAATATTACATTCCCATTGTAATTCTTGTACCACTTCTTAAACTAATGATATACTAAAATCATTTATATCAGCAGTTTAAATGAAACTTATCCTTGTTATTTTTCTCCTTCATCTTCATACTTGTGTCATTATTTTCTCATTACTGATACGTCTTAAACCAGTGTGTCACTCAGTGCACAGGGTCTAAATTAGTCAGTTTAGATCAAGCTTAACAGAGAGAGGCTTGAAGAAAAAGTCCTTCAATATGCTGTTAAAAATCATTGAAATCATCAGCCAAACAACTGTTGACTTTTTATTGCAGTCTCCCCTCCCTTCCGTATAAAACACCATTTATTTTGTCTACCCAGTATGTGTATCTGTATGTTTGTATGTGAGTGAGAAAGAGGTTGGGTTCTGGTTCTGAAAGCATGAGTAACCTCAGAAATAATGCGGTATCTGAAAGAAATGGACAGCACTCTGGGTTTTCACTCGCTGAGGTAGTTTGCTGGTTAAGGACTTCAGCCATCCTCCCTTTTTAGTCTTCTGCTTAGCAATTCCACTCAGTTGGCGTGTCAACAGATAGCAGGCTCTGTCCGTTTACAACTTTTTGATCTGGGCATGCCATTTATTTGGCTAAGCCTACAGCACTAGGAAGCTTTGCCAAAAACATAATTTACCCTACAGCGACCATCTCCCGAGACACAGGAAAGCTGCCTTTCTTGTGTCTCTGTGTGAGAGAGAACACTGTCAAGGATAAATGGAAGCATTGGCCAGAGGAAAAAAAAATAAAATTAATGTTTGCACAAATCACACCTTGTCCTCAGAAACAAACAATAGAAGGGACTCTATAACAAGCTTGGAGAAAGAAACATTGACTCCTGAGGACTCCAGAAGAGTGAAATAGAGATTGACAGCCACTGGCAACCTGTGTTACGAATGTGGGGCAGGGCTGAGCATCTGCACTCCAGGGAGGTTTCCCAGTCTAGGGTATTGCTCAGTCAGCCTAGGCTTATGTTTTTTCTCATCTCTCCTTGGGGCTCTCCTGTAAACTGAAGATATCTGAGACTTGCTGTGGTATTTGCTAAGTTCTTCCGGATCTCATGCTAAAGGCAGCATTGACCCTAGGGAGGGGCGCCATCAGTTGGTCTTTGGAATTCCCTCTAGCTCTTTCAGTTAAAAACACCGGAGTTATACTTTTAAGTTTTTCATAAATACTTCTGATGGTGAGTTTAGTAATTTCCCAGTTATATGTAGTATGAAGGTGGACCATTGCAATATCTTTTGTGATAATCTTCAAATAGCTATTAAATTTTTATCATTAAGTTTATATTAGACCAAACACATTATAACCACTAATACATTGATGAAAATGATGGCAAAGTGGAAAAAATTAACAGAATAATTAGTGCTTTAATTGAATGCCCTTTACTGATTGAATCTAGCTGTGTATACAAACTTAACTACTTAGAAAAATATTTGCTATACTTTATGAAAAATCTCCCTCCATCCATCTCTTCTTTCCATCCTTCCCTCCCCTTCCTAGTATCATAATTCTTGATTGACAGCTTTACAGAATCTCGAACCGCCAGGGAGACAAGCCCCTTGGCTTGTGTATGAGGAATTTTCTGCTAGAGAAATTGAGGTGAGAAAACATACCCTAACTGTTGGCCACATAATTTCATGGGCTGGGGTCCTGGACTTAATTAAAAAGAGAACTCAAGTTGAGCACCAATATTCATACTCTGTGCATGCCCCGTGACCTGATGTCTCAAATTCCTGCTGTCATGATTTCCTTGCTGTGACTGATTGAACCTTGGAAATGGGAGGCAGAATAAATTCTCCCTTTTTAAAGCTAGTTTGTCGTGTGTTTTGTCACAGCAGAGACAAGTCATGTCTTGTTCTTCTTCTTTCTGTTCTCCCACTCTCCCCCCATTTCCTTCCTTCCTTCCTTCTCTCCATCCCTCTTTCCCTCCTTTCCCTGTCTTGATATTGAGCTCAAAGCCTGAGACATGGTAAGTCTGCCATCTACCACAGTGCTCTAGTCTAGCCCCACTTTGTATTAAACAAACATACTCGGGAATCCGAGTTCTTAATACGTAACCTAATACACTGCTAATTTACTACAAATTTAAAATCCAGAGATGAATTGTTAGTAATAAATCAAAATGTGCCTACATGAGTATAAGCATTATTATAGTAATAAAATGGAATTGTACCACAGCTGTTTCAAAAGTTTGCTTATCACAGATATATCATGCTACAGGTAACAAAATAAATTTGTAAATCTTAGTAAACCATTTGATCTGATATTGCGATATCTGCATATTGCATGCCCTATGCACAGTCCTGTCATACTTCTACTAAATTTTTGTCTTTCCTAGAAATCTCTGTTGGCCAGATGACTTTAGTTACCAAAATAGCTAGAAGAAATAAAGGTATTATAGTTCTGCATGATAATGAGATCAGGTTTATGTGACTGATAAAATCAAACAAGCCATTTTAAAAGAAGGTTATATTACTAGCTGACCAAAATGTTCTTATTTATTTTACTTTGATTTTATAAAAAATATGTCTTTGTATTTATATGACATTGTGTTTCCACTCTTTTGTTGAATTGAATGGTAACATCTTTAGAGGACATAAATAAAATCCATATATAAAGAACTTGGTAATAATCCATAGATTCTGTTTACATTTCCCAGGTATGTATTACAGAATAAGTTCAATATGGACACAAAAAGACTAGATCACATTTTTCTTTTTATAAGAAGTTTTACTTTGAGTAAAATGCTATAATTTAGTAAGCTTGTGTTGAATCATCTAGTGAGTATAATCTAGAGTAAAAATGAAATATCCGATGATGGTTATTGAAATTAATGAGAGTCAAAATTCTGACTTCTTGAAGGCTAATTTAGAATGTGAAATGGAGCCAGAATTTATATTAGTTGATCCAGTTTAAACTTGTCCTGTTTATTAGAGTTCTGTTCTTCCTACTGAATCCCAAAATTACATTAAAACCAGATCGCAAGCATCTACTGCAATTTGGGTTGCTCTCTACAATTAAAGTACCTGTGAAGAAGACACAATAGATTCTCATTCTAGGAGAGACCATGATAGCACATAAGTCCCCACAATCAACGTGTGTGTATGTGTGTGTGTGTGTGTGTGTGTGTGTGTGTGTGTGTGTGTGTGCGCGCGCGGGCCCGTTAGAGTTTGGGATTTAGCTCTGTGGTAGGATGCTTGCCTAGCATGCCCGAGAGTGTGGGTTCAGTCATCAGCCCCCAAAGTAGTATCTATAGTAGTGGTGGTAGTAGTGTAGTGGTAATAACAATAATAATATGTTCAAGAAAGTATAATTTCTAATGTGAGTAGATCCCAGAAAGTAAAGAGGGGCCCCAGAGAAAGCAAACCTAACCTCACAGAACTAACTTTGATTTTGGCCTTACGAGCAACATGAACTAACAAAGAACACAGAGGAAGGTAGAAACTAGTCATTCAGCTAAGTTTCTTATATCTGGGGTGAAATGGAGTTAGTGATGCTTAGGTTATCTCATGTTCAAGTTTGAGTAATTATGGGCATTCCTTTGCAAAAGAGGGACAATAGTAAGTATGGATTAAGAAAATTAACTCCCTCAATTTTAGACATTTATTTCTCATATCTTAGACCCAAATGGCTTAGCCTCCTGACAAATTTGTGTGGGTGGTCTTATCCTTATATTTTCATAATACCTGAGAGCTTCCGAAGTGTTTTTCTATGTGCTGACTTATCTCATCCAGCGGTTTCTGTCAGGCAAGGAGTAAGTACTCTAGCCACTTACAGAAATCAAGGGACAGATGTCAAATAAGAATTGGCATATTTTGAATTGAAGTCAAGGTAATTGTGCTATAATCACACAGATGATTTTTGGTTGTTAAAGAAAGCTTGCTTGAGGAGGATGTAGCAGCATTTACAAACATCACGTTCCATCCACATGGAACAAAACAACTTAAAAAATTGCTAGGCTTAAAATTTTGCTAATCTTGCTAAGCGTCTCCAAGAAGAGGCAGAGCACGGCAGGAAAATGCTATGATGAAATTCACTCAAGGATTTTAGAATTTGTTACGGACAGGGTGGCTCACACCGGGCTCTTACTTGCCAATTTTCGGCATGTATTTTGTTAGAAAATTACAAATGCTGTCAATAGTGTATTTTGTAAGGAGAAACTGACATGGTATCTTAGTAAGTGATGTGAAAGAAAACTCAGGAATGATTTTTGTCTTGTTAAAATAGATTATGATTACATTTCAGGAAATTATTTTATGCTCATCAGTTGGGATTCACATCCATGTGGCAATGGGGATTTTTTTTTCCAGTGTAAGTACTGAACTTAAAATCCACAAATTTCGCACAGATTTATATTTGAAATGTTATGAGACCTGAAATTTCTGTTAAAGTGTAATGAAATGACCCTGAATTTGGCATTTAATAAAAATACATTGAATGACAAGCTAAGAACCATTATTATCACATGCTATAGGGAGAGTGTCTGTCTCTTGCAGAACTGAGTGAGAGGTTAGGCAAGTTGGAAAAAGAATCAAGGGGTGACCTTCTTCATTGGCAGACACAGACCCAAGCTCAGTTCCCAGATCAGGGATGTCTGGCTTGGTTTTCTTGGCATGTGGAACACTTTTATTGGCTTTCATTTCTTCATGTCCAAACTAAAGATATTACTTCATGTGGTTCTCAAAGTATAATAAAATGTTTATTCATGCAAGAACCATAAATTGAGGGACAATTTGGGGCCAGGAAAGATTTCAAATATTTGTGGAAATTACATGAATAAGCAAGGATGTTTTCTTTCCTTGAAATTTTCAATGTCAAGAACTCTATAAAGTATCTGTTACTTGAGCTTAATAAATATTGTGAATAAGATCGCTTAGAAAAATCTGCTCTTACTTATAAGGAATGAAACAGTTATTTTAAAAACTCATTTCTTTCATGAGTCTTCTCACTAAGTTAATTTGTCCTAGATTCATGTAGAAAATTAAAGTTACTACCATCTCTTTCCTTGGTGATCTTCATTCACTCAACAGACTCAGTGCCATTGTTTCTGAAATATAGAATGAATTTCAGATTTCACCACTTCTACCTATGGGGATTTACATTCTTATATGCCATTAGCATTTTATGGACTACTATAGATTTAAAGAAAAAAATACTCCCAGAAGGCTCAGAATTGATATAATTACTAGTTATAGTAAACATTTCCACTATTGTACTAGATATTGCCTTAGCCCCCTCTGGCACTGATTCATGTAAAAGCTGGTGATGAGAGAAGGAACTGGACTTTACATGGAAAATCTAATTAAACACTTTGTGATAAAGACATGTCATAGTATCAAGGAGGTAAATTTCAGTACCAGGTGAGAAGGCAGTTTCTAGATCTATAATTATGGTGCCCTGATTTTCTGGAGAAACCAGTGTTATTAGACTCAATAATTGGTGGTGAGTACCAACTCATTTGAAATACAGTCTAGGCCACACAACATTTTAAAATTTAATTTTGTTATGTTTTGAGAATCTCATGCATGAGTACTGTATTTACATCATTTCCTCATTCCTTGTCCCACTCCAGTTATTCTCATGTCCTTTCCAACTCTTCCAATGTGCTCCACCCCACTCCCTCTCAAATCCTGAAATGTACTGATCTGAAAACAAACAAACAAAAACAAACAAACATTCCCAGAACCCTTCTATGGTGGTTTGCAGGAGACACTGTGTCATGTGCTCATTGTAGATTGGCAGGGTATGTCAATATGACTTAAATAAAAACTTAGAATTCAGTTGCTCACATTTAATCCCAGCACTTGAAAAACTGAGTCAGAAGGATCAAAAATTTCAGGCCAATCAAAAAGTAAGTTAGATAACATGAGGGTCTGTTAGACAATAAAGTAAAAACACAATATTACCACACACTTCCAGTTCACTGTGCCCTTATTACATTTCATTTTAGCTTTTTGAAAATTTCTTTATCTCTTTTTATTTCTGCTCATCCTCCTTGCCCTCTTTGTCTTCCTCTCTCTCATCTTTGTGGGATGCCACCATCTTTCCTCCTCCTGAGCCTCCTGATCTCCTCCTCCCTCCCCCTTGTCAATTTCTTCCTCCAGCGGGGTATGCTGCATGGGCTGTTTTTGCATTCCTGGTCTGAAGAGGTCATCTAACTTCAACAGTCCAAGGGGCTGTGTTTACAGGTGCATGCCACCTTCAGAGTGCCTTTTTTTCTCCTTCCCCACACAACCAACATAAGACAAAGGGCTTATGCAGAGCTTTTCAAAGTGGTCCATGACAGTGACTGCTTTCTTTTCTTGTCTAGGAAGAAGGGATTGGCCATTGTCTGGGTTCACACAGGAATTTATTCCTACATATCAAGCAAAATTCATGATGATAAGTCCAACACTTCAGTACTTGACTAATTGTTAGGCATTAGAATTTTAATTATGTCTCAATATGACTTCAGGTAGTAATATTTTTATTCCTACTATATAGATATTTGAAGTATACCATTTATATAATTTGTGCATTCTTACACAGCTAATAAATTTTGATCATTTCAACAGAAAGTTTCATGTCCAGGGTCTCTCCTCTTAGCCAGCTTGCTGTGAAACACACACACACACACACACACACACACACACACACACACACACATACACACACACACAGGCACACACACACACATACAAACCCATACATATGCACAAACACATGCACACACATATAACACACATACACAGACATAACCCCCCACATACCCACACATATGTACATGCACATACATACACACACAGTGCCTTGTGTGTGTTGCATGTGTTTATATCATGTCACCTGTCTTCTCTCCATCGTTTTTTTTTCTTTTATTGAAAACAGATTCTTTCCTCATGCAATGTATCCTGATTATAGCTTCTAGTTCAATCCATTTGCCTAAAAATTTTGTGATGTCATTTTTTTAACTTTCTTTTTTACTTATTCTCTGCATTTTTCACATCATGTGCCTCCATCCCATTCATTTCCCCATCCTTTCGTATCTGCCCTCTGACCTTGCAACCTCCCCCCAAAATAAAATTTAACAGAAAAAAAAGAACAATCAGTCTCATCATGGAAGGTGCAATGTGACACAGTGAATCAGGCAGTAAACACTTTTATCCATATATCTTTACTTGCAAGTGTTCATTGCCAAGACTCTGGTTCAAGGCCTCTGGCTTCTGCTACACTATCAATTCTGGGCCCTCACTGAAACTCCTCTTGGTTGTCCTGTTGTTGCCCTGTGTCATAGAGATCCTGCAGCTTTGGGTCTGCAGGATCAGTCCCTTCATGTGCTCCAGCAGATCACAGCTGAGGTGAAGGTTGGGGTGGGCCAACTCATAACTCTGGCTCTGGGCCTGGGTAGTTGCAGGGTTGGTCAACCTGCCAGCCTTCCCTTGTCCTCACCACCAGGGGGAGCACACCTGCATTTCACTGACTAGTTCACTCCTTGCAGTGGCGAGCAAGGGGGAGGTTCAGTTCTCCTGTTCTCACATACATCCTCAGGGTCGGTTCTCCCACACCTACACCTTCAGGTGCAGCTCTACTCTGTTGCCGATTCTCCAAAATGCTGTAGCTGATGAGAGGCAGAGACAGCTCCTCCACTCTTAAGACCTCAGCTCTCCTATCTACCTCAGCAATGATGGGTGGGGGTGAGGGATGGAGGAGGGCACATGATAGATGAGTAATGGGGACAGCTTTCTCGTGCTCACAACTTTGGGGCTGGCTCATGCACATCGCCACCAACAGGATTGGCTCTATTGTGATGCTCAGGTGAGGTGCAGGATCTGTTCTTCTGAGTGTTGCAGCTGGTGGGGGACAGGGGCAGCTCTCCTGCTCTTATGGTCATGGCATTTTTTTTAAATAGCTGTGTAATACTCCATTGTGTAAATGTACCACCTTTTCTTTATCCATTCTTCAGTTGAGGGACATCTAGGTTGTTTCCAGTTTCTGGCTATTATGAATAAATCCACAATTGAGCAAGTGTCCCTGTGATAGGATGGAGCATTCTTTGGGTATATGCCCAAGGGTGATATAGCTGTGTCTTGAGATAGACTGATTCCCAACTTTCTGAGGAACCATCATATTGATTTCCATAGTGGCTATACAAATTTGTACTCTCATCAGCTATGGAAAGGTGTTCCCCTTGCTCCACATCTTTGCCAGCAAGGGATGTCACTTGTTTTATTGATCTTAGCCATTCTGACAGGTATAAGCTGAAGTTTCAAAGCAGTTTTGATTTGCATTTCTCTGATGGATAAGGATGTTGACCATTTCTTGAAGTGTTTCTCAGCCATTTGAGTTCCCTTTATTGAGAAGTTTCTGTTTAATTATATACCCTGTTTTTAATTGGATTATTATTTTTTGATATCTAGTTTTGTTGAGTTTTTATGTATATTTTGGAATTAGTCTGCTATCAATATGGAGTTGGTAAAATTCTTATTGCATCCTGTAGGCTACCTATTGTCCAAATGACAGTGTTCTTTGCCTTACAGAAGCTTTTCACTTCCATGAGATTCCATTTATTAGTTGTTGAATCTTAGTACCTGCACTAAAGGTATTTTGTTTAGAAAGTAGTTTCCTGTGCCAATTTGTTCAAGGCTATTCTCCACTTTCTTTTCTATCAGGTTCAGTGTATCTGGTTTTATGTGGTGGTCTTTGATCCACTTGGTCTTGAGTTTTGTGCAGGGTGATAAGTATGTATCATAGTTTCAGCAAGACAGTAAGGAAGGAAATGAGAGTGTCTATAATCAAGAAAAATCCCAGTGTCAGAATATTAAATTCCAACTACAAATGGCAGGTATGTATTTGTGGTGGGGCACAAACTTTCTCACTCCAACATTTGTAAATAATAGGGTAATAGTTTTAGGAAGCTTTAATATCTACTGTCCAAATCACTAGTGAATATTTACCTCCTCCAAGTGATGAGAAGCTTGTCAGTCATCTGGCAGTGTTCAGATCAAGTGATGATTGCTATAGTGCTGAAGAGCAGGACTTCAAACAATGAGGCTTTTTTTTATTACAGTGAAAAATATTTATGGATGTTGTAGGGCCATTATACACATGAACTTATAGTAGCTATGAATGCATGCAAAAGACCTCCCTAAGATCAAGTCATCCCAGCATGGATAGAGTAGGGTCTCATGGGTTACTACTGCGGATCTATGGGCAAATGATGGCTGTTGAAGGAGAGACACTAGTGGTTTTTTTCAAGTACATTCTGTATTTATTCAGGTTCCAAATCATGAGACTTTTTTTTTTTTAATCTAGGCTGTATATTCACAAAACTACTTACTTTCTTTTAGTCACGATCTGCCCCTAAGTAACAATGCAAATCATTCAACTTCTTCCCAGCTCAGTGAAACCAGGTTAAGGCCTCACCTACCTTAGGGAGTTTTTGGAGGATAGGTCACAGGACACTCAAAAAGTGCTCAGCACATTACCTGCACATACTCTATGCTGAGCTATCGTAATTACTTGTTACATATATGCATAAAATATTTGAAAGCACCATATCTATTCCATGGAGTTGTATGAAGAATTAAATGAGGTTATTTAACACCCTGCCTGAGGCAAAGGATTCTGTTGGTAAATGGTAGCTGTAAACAATTATAAGCAGAATAGCTATAAATTCTTCTAAGAGTATGCTATTTTTATCCCAAAAGTTTCATAGCCTCAGTAGATCAGAACATTTGGAGTTTTTTTTAATTTAAAACTTTTATTTTTATGCATGTAATATGTATGTTTTTATTTGTGTGAATGCTTATGTATATGCAGGTCCATGTTCATACATGATTGTGGAGGCCAGACAACTTTCTCTGTGTTATCCTTTTCCTTTGAGACAAGGTCTGTGATTGACCTAGAACTTACCTGTTTGGATGGTGGCTGACCAGGTATCCCCAAGAATCATCTAGTACTACCTTCCCAGAGCTGCGAGTACAAGTGCATGGCAGCATGCTTGGCTTTTTCTAAGCATGAGTTCTGGAGATCAAAGCCAAGCAAACCACTTTAATAACTAAGCTATGTCCTAGACCTAGTCTATTATACTATAAATAAAATTATAATGGATATTAGCTTAGCACATTTCTGATTGCTGATATGGTCCACATAATCCAAACTGAATGTAAAAAGGGTCTCAAACTGAATGACTATTAAATGAGTAGGTTTTATGTGAAACCTATGCAAAATATCGTGGGATGTGAGGAACTTACACACTACACCATGTACTGAGACTATAATATAGTTCACTATATCTAAGGACTAACCCAAGGCTAAAAGTCAGGAATATTAGTAAAGTCACCTCTAATCATAGACTTGATATGCTAACTGGTAAATGTCAGGTATAATGGCAAGGATCTCCTTTGTAATAGAATCTAGGCCACACATATTTATATCCTTATAACAAAAGCATGAATATTTAAATAAAGAGGCCAGTGCACATTTAGTCTCTAAACATTGCTTTTCATCACACAGCAAGGATTACAAAAATATATTTTCCTTGCAAATTAGTTGATTATTTGGAATAGTTATTTGCTAACTCCTAAATCTCTCAGTGCAACCCAGCACATCCTCTTACCGAGGAGCACAAGACTGATGGGTGGTTTTCCTCTGCCTAAATCTCCCACGTCAGACTCAGTTTAGTAATCTGCTCACTATCAAACACCTGTCACCAACTAAAGCCTCTTGAACTTGCTTAACCCTTTACTTTGTCGTTCCCACACCAACCACATCTTCGCTCCTTCTCAGTCTTAACTTCTCCCATCAGTCAGTCATGTTACATTCAGACTCTCCCAGGATCTCTTATTCACGTTCACTTAACACTCCATATTTTTGCATTTTTCCCCCAGCACTGACTTGGCTTCTAAACATCACTTTATAATATTTTCCTTAACACAGTTTAATCTTCACCAGGTTTGTATGCCATGTGGCTTTCTCTCAGATTTAGGGTGTTTCCTAAAGACCGAAATAAATTCCTTCTTCTTTATTCTTCCCACAGAATCTACTGCAGCCAATGTGCCTTCCAACAAGGCCCCTGAAACTAGTGTTCTTGTTAGATGTCAAAACAACTTAAAAATAACTTAAAATTCGCTGGGCGGTGGTGGTGCACGCCTTTAATCCCAGCACTCAGGAGGCAGAGGCAGGCGGATCTTTGTGAGTTTGAGGCCAGCCTGGTCTACAGAGTGAGATGCAGGAAAGGCTCAAAGTTACCCAGAGAAACTCTGTCTCGAAAAACCAAAAACAAAAAAAACATTCTAATGAAGCGTATTTTGTGTCTTTCTCATAGGGTGATAAATTGACAAGGGTATGTTTGTGGATGGCCTTACCTCCAAATCTAACGAGAACACACAGGAGGTGATCAGAGGTTTAGAAAGAATCGGAGAAATGATTTTCTCTAAACTATTTTAGTGAGGAAAATAGTTCATCATCTTTAATGGTCTCTTTTGTGTTTGCTTCTTTAAAAAGGAAACCTAGAGACACATTTTTTTTTCTGAAGTCCTTTCCTCTGTGGGACATTCCAAATTAGGCTTTTATATTTCACCGTATATTCTGCACTAAATAATTGTCTTATTCAAGTTCATGCCGATGACATTCAGAGTGATAAGAGTTAGCTTCATTAACCTCTTTTTGTTCTCCTTCTATTTTCTTTCAGTGTGCTTTGATGATGATGTTTAAATTTCCTTTTAGCTTTTAAATTTTAAGTATTTAAAATCAACTTATTTCTTCATGTGGAGGTCACATGATTCCTACAACTTTGCATATTCTTCCTTTAACAGATTAAGCTACCAAGAATTTAAAAACTGAGAAAAAAATCACCTGAATAGAGCTGATCGCAGTAGATATGAAATTGTTAACCATTTACACATCATCAACCTCTATTCTCCTCACCGCTTGGCTTGATTAAAGATTCCCCCCCCCACTGATTTTTCTCTCTATTTAACTCACTTAAATTGACATCATTTTGTTTTCTTTTATCATCACTGCTTGAGGCTTCCTGCCGATATGAATTCTAAAGTTTTATAGTCCCTAATTCTCATCTGCTTAAATGTTATAAATGTTGTACAGATCCTAGCTGCAGGATTCCCTCCGGGCACTTTTAAAAGCTCACTTGCTGCTGTTGAGTTCCCTCCCCTGACTAAATTCACTAATTCATGTTTGATTTAATATTCTTTCTATCTACCCAACCATCGGCCTGCATGCTTGCTTGTCTGTCTATCACCTAGCTATCTGCAGGCTGTGAACATAGAAGCATAGGAACATATAGTCCCAGGTGAGAGGGATGTCTGTCTTCTGTAGTTATAGATGATCACCCTTTTGTTATAATCATGCTACTGAGAGAGACAAAACAGACATAACAGTTTAAAAGTTACAAGAATTAACTCTATATCCTCTCAGTGTAAGTTCATATCCAGGTTTCATATTTCTAGCTCTGTACCTTGAGAAATATGCTGAACTTCTATTTCATAAGATGATTATGACTATTAAATAATGTGGTAGTAATAAAGTAACTAAAATAGTACCTGGATAATAGTCAATCTCAAAGAAATCTTAGTTGGTAATATTATTATTGTTGTTGTTGTTGCTGTTGTTAACATGATCAAAGACATTCTTTTCTTTTTCTTCTTTTTTTTTTTTTTCGAGACAGGGTTTCTCTGTGTAGCTTTGGTACCTGTCCTGGATCTCACTCTGTAGATCAGGCTGGCCTCAAACTCACAGAGATCTGCCTGGCTCTGCCTCCTGAGTGCTGGGATTAAAGGCATGTGCCACCACTGCCAGGCTGTGATCAAAGACATTTTCAGTGTAATCTAAGTAAATAGTTGAGCAAAATATTCAAGATTCCCTAACCTACATGCTAGACGTCCTGGGCTGTCTCCTCAATGATTCCAAATAAGTAAAACAACAACAACAAACTATTGTTAGCATCGTCTATTACTTTTATATGTTTTTCAGATCTAATGGTGAGAAAATATATATGTGAACATTTTAGAGTTTGAAGGGCTGCTCACTTTTAACAGAGAAGCAATCCATTTGACATATGTAACCTATGTAACCTGTTTTTGCCCCTTACTTTTTCTGATCACACAGTCTGATATGTTAATTTAATCTTTTTTTGTAAAGATATTAGAGGTTTCTCTGTTTCAAGGATGTACTTGTAAACAAGATCCGTGCAGGGTAGAGTTGAGACTGAAGCCTTCATAGAATCCTGTGATGCATTCTGAACCTACATCAGGCATATTGCCAGCACATAACATTTTTGTACATCACTTATATGTATAACTTTCCATTTTTACCACCATTGTATTCTATAAATATATGTATAAGTGATAAACACATATCATTTTAAAAGTCTGCATGTATGTACTTGGAGAGATTGCTCAGTGGTTAAGAGTATCTCCTGCTCTTTCAGAGGATCAGAGTTCAGTTCCCAGCACTCATATGATGGCTCACAACCACCCAGGGCAAACACATGGTGCATACACATACATTCAGGCAGAACACTCATAAACAAAATAAAATAAATCTACATGGCTGGAATAAATGAGGAAGAATTGAGATACTGCTCTTCAGAATTGCTTACTGTCAGTGTGTATTCTAATTATGCTCAAATATGTATTTCATATTCAACATAAAATTGATGGAAATAGCTGGCCTACAATTTTTCTGATTCTACTTATATTAGGATACAACTCCCCAGGCTATCAACTTTATCAATATACATTAAATATCTCCCAAAGGAGTCTTTTTAAATATTTTATTGCTTTGTAATATAATAGGAAGTGATCATATTTTTTCACAAGCTAGTTTGCATTAAGCATCACACTTATTTGTTCTCCTGGGTACTGTTAAATATACTGTTATAACAGCCGGACTATCGGTTGAAAGTCAAATCTAAAGTTATACTTTCTTGTGTCTATGAATGCACGTGATACCACGCAGGTATGAATTCCTGGACCTAGAAATTTCACCGCTGTAATTTGGGAGAATATCTCATTAACCTAGGGAGCCTCAGAAGCTATTCCTCTATGAACAAAAGCAAAAGCTGGAAGGCAAACTGGTAGGAAAATCTTGGAATGCCAGCAGCATTTATTTGATGAAGTAAATAATAGTTTTCACATGAGCAAGTAATTGCAGCATCCATGTTTGACTCTGCTTGATTGGAAACACTGAAGTGAAATATTACAGCTCCAGGATTTTCATTGTGATTTCTATAATTTGATACTGTATAACACAGGACTGCTTGGTGTGAAAGTGAAACATCCCCTTTAAGCTCCTTCTTTTGAATATTTGATCTCTAAGTGGTGATGCTGTTTAGAACAGCTTGTAGAAACTTAAGAAAGTGGGACCTTACTTACATTAGTTGGTCATTGGGGGAGGGCCTGAGATTTTACACCCCAGCCCTGCTTCTTATTCACTGTTCTATGTACTGTGGATGCAAAGAGTCCAGATGCATGACATCCCAGATGACATGGGTTCCTGGCCATAATACACTGCATCCCTTCAACAGGGAGCCAAAGCAAGCTTCCTCCTTTGTTACTTCTGGTCTGGTATTTGATCACAGTAATGAGAAAAGTAACGGACCAAAGACATTTTAGCATCATAAAAAATAATGGATTGCCATTTAGTTCTCTGGCTTGTTGACATCTGCCTGACAGTTCTGTGGCCTAATTAGAAAAGTTATTGCATTCCATATTACACTTCTGGAAATCATGACACTTTGATTTTTCTAATGACCAGTTTTATGGCAGTTCTCCAGACCTGTCAATTCTGAGACCCCTGCTCCTTATCCTGAGGTTCAAATTCTAAATTGGTTTTAGTTACTGTTTAACACTTTGCAGTTCTGTAGCTTTGATCATGTTATTTCTGAAATCCTTATGTTTTTCTGCTACAAACTCCTGATCTATGCTTTAAGGTTTCTCCCATGTTCATCTTCTGCAGAGGTGCTCACTGAACAATACATTGCAGTTATATCATGAAAATTACCTGGTATGTGTTTTCTTAACAATTTATTTAGGTCAAGACTGCAGATCAACTTCTTACTCATTTATCCTCTGCAGAAATGTGTTTTGAAAATGAAATGACTTTGGAAACTAGTTCAAAGCCATTACAAGACAACTAAGTAAAGATCAACATTGTGGTTGGTCAATGATAATTACATTTGAGAACACAGAAGCCTTTAGGATGAACAAGATTATATGAAATTTCAGTAAAAATGCATTGCATTTTTCTCATAGAAATAATAAATAATTAAATTTAAATGCAAGCTGAAGTAAATGTAGTTTAAGTTTTGGATATCACAAAGAAGACATTTGCTAATTAGGGAGGCCCATTACATACAGGTCAGCCTGTGAGTTACGCTATCTGCTATAATTTAAGTTTGTTCATAAGTGACCTGAATCTCCAGCTACTTGTTAACCTCTTGTAACTGGCAAACCTATCTCTAGAGTTTAGAACTGTTGAATAGGCCACATCCTGACTAAAACAGAATAAATGAGGAGCCTAAAACCCTATATCTGGTATGCTGACCCATAAATTGCCTGTAGCTAGCTTTACCAAACATCAAGATATTTTCATATCATTATTATTGCTACTTGCAACAGGATCTCCCTTGGTATCCCTAGCTGGCTGGCAACTTGCTGCTAGAGGAAGCAGGTCTACTTGTGCGATTTTCCTGTGGCTACCTCCAGAGTTCTGTGACTGTAGGCATGTGCCACCGTGCTTGGCTTAATACCTTAATATCTTGTATTTTCTTTGTGGAAAGAATGAGTGTTAAAATTATAGAGAGAAAATAAGCTTGCTGTAGAAAAATCTAAACTAGTCTGTCTAGCTGTTAGAGTTAGGGAAGTCCCCTGAGAAGTTAACATTTCAGTGGAAACCTGATGTCTTAGATATTATTTACCAGTATCCTGTTCTGGCTGACAGATGGACTACACTTTTTTTTTTTTTTTTTTTTTTTTTTTTACTGAGTTAGTCATCTGGAAGTGATGGCTGATTGAATTGCTCCAGTAGTCACTGAGAAGAATAGATCAAGGAGATTCTGCAAGATGTTAGTAGGTAAAAGGAAGGGCATGATGCTTTAGTAAAACACAGGATATCCGCACCCAGACAAGATGACTATGTGACCATTCTGGTAGATTTTCATTGTCATAATGCAATTCAAGAATAATAGAGCACAATTTTCTGCATTAGTTGCTATACAATGAGTGGAAGGTACTTGGGGACAGCGATCTTGCTTTATTTGAATGTCTGTGTGATGAATTTCACACCATATCCCTTTTTAGTATATGCACAATGAGTGTGTACTGTGATTTCTCTCAATACTGAATGATAAAATAGTCTATAGTCTCATTTGTCTCCAATAATATACATTTCATTGCTATACAATTGCTTAGGAGAAATGGTTTTGGAGATGATTTTGTAGCAATGGTTGTTCAGGGACTATTGATATAGCTCAGTAGGTAAAAATACTTGCTGCCAAGACCAATGACCTGAGTTCCATCTGCTGTCTGATGAAAAGAGAGCCCAGAATTCTACAGTTGTCCTCCAAAATCCACATAGGAGTATCTGGTCTGTGTCACTACCCAAAAATAAGTGTAATTTTTAAAAGTAAGTATTACTTTGGAAATATTGGTTTAAATGAATTCTTTAGTGAGGTCAAAGATGTTCAGTCAAGATGAAAATGTATTTTTTTACTTAACCATTGGTTATCATATTTGAGACAACATAGCCAGGTTTTTCCAGGTAAAAGAGGCAGTAAATGAAAAGAGTATATTCACAGATATGGTTATCATTCCTTTCACTGTGATAAAGTACTAGACAAAAGCAACTTAAGGAAGACAGGGTTTATTTTGGCTCACAGCTCCAGCTAATAGTCCCCAGTGGTAGGAAAGTCATGGCAACAAAAGCTTACGTTCATAATCAAGAAGCAGGGGGCGGTTCCTATTTGTTTTCAGTACACTTCCTCTTTTCCTTCAGTTCAGGACCCCATCCCGTAGTCATAGCATCACCCACATACTGGGTAGTCTTCATGCCTTAACTAAAATTCCTCAGAAGTCTTCGGATAGGCCAACCCAATGCAGCTTCTCCCTCACAGGTGTGCCCAGAGGATTATCTCCTGGATGAACCCGGGGCCTTTCAAGTTGAAAATATTCACTATCACATATGTATTAGCCTGTTCTATCATAAACTAAGTTGAAATCAATGCAAACTTGACCAGATGATATTCTAAATGATGCACTTCTGTTTCCATTTTGAAAGGTAGAAAAATGTCTATTTTGACCTAAAAATGCATATGACCGATGAGATTTTATACTTTTATTGTTATAAAATAATGGTTTTGTTATATAATATATGATATGGTATTAGGAAGTGCTGTTTCTATAAACTTTAATGTGCATTTTAATATTATTATCGTTCTTAACATGAAGACCAGATGTATTGGAATTTAAGTAACTTAATAATGGTCACACACAGTTTATACATGTGAAAATCAGCATTTGAATTCAGCTTGCCCAGCCTTAAAGAACAGATTTTAAAATCACCATACAGCACTTCCTGATTTAAGGAAAATCAAACAATATCCATAATACAGTGGATTTGAAACAGTCCTTAGTCATAGATAATGATTTCATTATATTAACCAGCCTTTGCACTTTTCTTTTTAAATAAATGTTAAAAGTTAAATTATTTCTTGGTCAAAAATCACATTAATGGACTAGGTCTGGTAAGCACATGGCTTTTGTGCCAACATACTAGGGAGAGCAGCCAAGGCAAGAGAATCAGAATTTTGTGACCAGACAGATCTTCAAAGCACAGCCAGGTCAAGATCAACAAGCCTGGCCTTGAGAACCTATCTCAAAAACCCAAGTGGAGCGTTGGGGCCAGTGAAAGGAAAAAAGGAAAGGAAAGGAAAGGAAAGGAAAGGAAGGAAGGAAGGAAGGAAGGAAGGAAGGAAGGAAGGAAGGAAGGAAGGAAGGAAGGAAGGCAGGCTGTGTGTAGGGAAGAAATAGCATTATGGTGCCATGAGGGAATGAGGCTCAAACTAATGATCATCAGAAAGGGTGACTGCCAGAAGATATTTGGCAAATTAGGAAATATCATGAAATGTCACATGTGGACAGCTGGTGGGGTGAGAATAAAGGTGTAAATGGACCAGCGTCTTCTAGATAGAGTCCAGGAGTGCTGTTAGACATGCTACAGTGTTTAGGCAGTCCATAATTACAAAACAGTGTCTATCCCAAATGTCAGTGGTGCAAAGGTCAAAATAACTGGGCTAATGTCTAGTTTAAAACCTTCAACAGAAGAAGTCACAGGTTTATTGCCCTGGTGTTACTTTGTCTTTCCATGTCACTGGAATACCAGTTTCTATGAGCCTCTAGTTTTCTATCATAGATTGTCTTCTAGAGAAGATATCTTCATTTTTAAAGGCTTTATTCTTGTGACTGGATTTTAAATCATACACAGTTAAAGAAGTGTTCACTGACGTTTAAATGGAACATGTTTCATTCCTTACAACTTGACAAAGCCACTTATAACTTCTTCTGAGATTTTTTTCTTATCCTCAAGACACAAAAGGATGCTTGAGTGCTTCCTTTGAATTAGCAGGTTTTTAAGAATGTATGTGGGACAAGTAATGAAGTTAGAAAGTAATTTGAATCTAAAAAGAACTCTATTAATGAAGTTTATGTAGAAGGGAAATGCCTAAGAAGATACTATTCTTTAGAAAAATTAGTTTCATCTTGTCTGAAAAATAGATACAGATATATGAAATTTTCTTTTGCCTTCCAAGTATGTGCAATTCCTATCATTGTAATGTATTAAACTTTATAAACATTTATTTATTGTGCAAATGTTTACCAGTAGCTAACAGACACACATTTCTCAATATCTCAATATATTCTGCACCAAAATGTAGTGTGTAGTGAATATTTGATGCTAAAATAGAGACAAAGTTCCTTTTAGGATTTAGTTGTCTCAATGTTAATATAAAAGAAAGGTTTTCTATCAGGTGCTTACCCCATATGCTCAAGCTGAAAAGAAGAAATGAAAACCTCACACTGGTACATGGGTACTGATATCACAACATTACGATTTAAATTTGTTCTGAATCCTTATCAGGAAATAGACTGAGGCACGGGTTTCTGATATTTATGAGTCTCTGTATGTCTAGCCAACTATCTTGTCTTCTAGAACCTCCTCTTTCTAACTGCAGTCATTCATACTGTCAACCCCCACACCCTTCACCCAAACATTGTTCTCTAGCATATTGAAGCATACATGAAGCTTCCTGTCTTAACTCAGAACCACACACAATCCCTGTGATCAAAGAGCACGGAGGGACTAATTGATTTTTTTTTGGAATTTAGGCTGCACAAAACATATTGTTGACAATTTCATATCAGAGTGATTTATCTTGCCACAAGTGATTTATTTGCTGATGTGAAAGAATTGGTCAATTTCTTTGATGAGATTTTAAAGTTTGCCCCATTGATTCAAGACGTATAATGAATGCTATGTAATTAATTTTAAGAACTAAAAATCCATATTAAAGATGTATTTCTATATTTCTGAAATTAATTAGAAAACATAAAGGTGTAAAAGAACTAGTCTTCTGAACTTTATGTCTTTAGGTGACATAAGATGATTACCTAGATAGAGTATCCAGGATTCATGCATTATTAGTAGGCTTGTAAAAAGGATGATTGTCCCCAAGACCTGACACATAATGGAGCAAAGGTTTTGGAGCATCCAGCCTAACAAAAATGTATAAATCACTGGCCCATTTTAAGAAGCAAGCTGGCTGATGTAAAAATCATCATTTAGGTATGGTGGCTTCCAGAGTAAATCCTCTAGGAACTCATGACATCTTATTACCTATATCATGCTGGGCAGATCAGTGTCAAGGGCCATCATTATTGTACATGTCTTGCTATGCCTCTTGAGACAATGCAGTCTTTGGGTGTGGGTATGTTTGCTTTTGTTTTTCCTATCTACTTTATCCTATAAGGTCTGAGAACTTGCCTGCCTTTTGGTTTATTATGATCTGTGTGAGGGTCATGAGAGAGAGCACTTGGGAAGTGAAGTCAACTCAACTGCAATTCAATACTTGGTGATAATGACTTGTAAGTAGGGCAGTTATGTGATGATCAACCAAAACATGTCACTGACTTAGGTTACTCAGAAAGACATGGTTGTCAGGCAAAATGAACTTCCCCACAGAAACTAGAGGAGGGAGAAGACAGTAGGAAAACAATGTGACCACAGAAGCTACATTCAGGTGTTGGACAGTCTTGGAAGACTTTGTCTCCTGTATAACTAAACATTCTGAGGTTTGATTCTAGGAGTGATCAGTACCAAGATACTAGAGGACATAGTGAGAATAACAAAATAAACACCCACTTGTGATATAGGCAAAAGACTTGGCTTGTTCTTAGGTATAGTATTCAACTTCAAGGATAGGAAAGCCAAACCCTCTCTTGAGAGAGGAAAGCAGATAGAATAGAAAAGGAATTGAGCTTCCTGCAGTTAGGAAACATAAGTGTGCATGCACAGGATATTAATAATATAGTATGTATTGGACAGCATTGCTGCTTCAGTGGGGCAGACGATCTGAATCACCTTCCACTATGCTTTAGCCATTAAGAACACTGGCATAACCTTAGTGCAAGTTGCTTTTGCTAAGCACACCATTTTTTTTTATTAGAACTCATAATAGGCTTCAATTCCCAAGAAAATGATGGGGTAAGGGGATGGATACAGAAAGTTCTAGGACAGGTTCATCTTTGTTGAAAGCTGGTAATGACCTACTCCAAAATGTGAGTTACTTTGAGGTACTAAGGGAGTTAGAGTTTTGATGTAAGATGTGCTGTGGATATGTTCTATATGCTGTGAATGTGTTGCTCTGATTGGTTGATAAATAAAAT
Organism: Peromyscus aztecus; assembly: GCA_902168405.1. Taxonomy (NCBI): domain Eukaryota; kingdom Metazoa; phylum Chordata; class Mammalia; order Rodentia; family Cricetidae; genus Peromyscus; species Peromyscus aztecus. Next base: position 33,999 of record CABHPQ010146708.1, read on the forward strand.
GCTGATTGGCCAGTAGCCAAGCAGGAAGCAAAGAAGAGAATTCTGGGAACAGGAAGTCAGTAGTCGTCAGCCAGACACAGAGGAAGCGAGATGTAATAGTACCAGTAAGCCACAAGCCATGTTTCAACTTATAGATTAATAGAAATGGGTTAATTTAAGACATAAGAACTAGATAGCAAGAAGCCTGCCACAACCATGCAGTTTATAAGTAATATAAGTCTCTGTGTGTTTACCTGGGTCTGAGTGGCTACGTGTCCCAGCGGGACTGGAGAAATCTCCTGCTACAAGGATGTCTCTCCTTTTGTTCCATAGGAGAAGATTGTGATTACAACAGAATGCAGTTTTTGATATTTGTTGTTGGGCTTACATTTCTGTTTGAGTCCTCTTATTGATCTCTAGCAATGCTCAAGGGAGCATGTGGGCTGTGCATGGGAAAGTTCCCTGGAGCAGATACTCTCCTGTGAATGCATCAGCCAGTTCAAAGAGCGTAATTCTTTCAGATCACACCAATCTCTTCTATAAAAGCATCCCATAACACACCTATAAAACTGTGATTGAACATTTGAAGTAATCATTGCTTATTAGTTTCTAATGGTATCAAAGACATGACTCATTCTTTCTAAAATCTTAATAAGGGGAGGAACTCACTAGCTTCTTTTTTTCCTTAAGGGAGATATAGCACAGTGCATTTACACATGCCATCCAAACATATTATCTGTACAGGTCAGACCTTTTGTCATTGTCTAAAATACTTCTTGGGTGCTGTCAAATTCAGAAAGGGTACACTGGAAATTCATGTGTAGAGGATTTATGTATCACAACTATACATTTTTTACATGACTATAGCAATGATAATTATGCTACTTATTTTTCAATCAAATAACCTATGTAAGATTTGTGGTCCAATCCCAAGTCATCAGCTGTAACACATGTATATAGAAATAACACTAAATGGAATACACACACACACACACACACACACACACACACACACACATATATATATATATATATATATATATATATATATATATATATATATGAAGAGAGAGTTTGGAGAACATGAGAGGAGTTGGGCAGGCAGATAGAGGAGTGGAAATAATGTAAATACAATACTTGTGTATGAAATTCTCAAAAATCTTAAATTAAAAGTTTACTTACACATGGTAGAGAAAATTTCCAGATATCTAAATAGACTGAAATAAATAAATGAGACATAATTTTGCTTCTTATCCCATTTTGAGTGATGGTATTTATTAGAATACAGACTATAATTTGATTCCCTGAAAATATTTGTGAACAAGAATCACTGTCCTTGATATAAATATGTGGAGATTTAACTTAAAGAGTTTATAAATTTTCATATCTACAAAATCAATGAAGTAGACAGACTACAGTCTTGGGCTGTTTGAAAAATATATCAACATCTTCTAATATCAATTAATTTTATGCTACAAAACATTTTACTGCCAGCATATTTAGCTTTGTATTCTAACTACAGCCAAGAGTATTATAGAGCAAAAGAATGTTTGACCCTATAATTTATGGAATTCTCTTTCTAATAAAGCCTTCATATTTATTTGAATAGCAGTTATTAAATGGAGTAATCTGAGAAAAAAATCATTATATTACCCTTTAAAACAAGTGTGCATTGAATAGAATGAATAGAATGTTTTTCCTTATTTTTTTTTTAAAAATAATGAATAATAGAAAAATAAAGTGAGGCTACATGGTGGTGGTGCACGCCTTTAATCCCAGCACTCGGGAGGCAGAGCCAGGCGGATCTCTGTGAGTTTGAGGCCAGCCTTGGCTACAGAGTGAGATCCAGGACAGGCACCAAAACTACACAAAGAAACCCTGTCTTGAAAAATTAAAAAAAAAAAAAAGTGGAATTGACCTCAGCCATTTTGTCTTTTCTTAACCATATGATGGATTTTTTTTTTAAATCAGTCTAAACTCTGTCCCTAACCTGTTCACTCTTCACCAACCTCTTTCATTCAGAAATAGCCACATGAGACAGTAAAAAAGCCTTCTGTTCATTTCTTTCTCTTGTTTGCTCTTGTCTAAATTTAGAATGAATATCTTCAATGAAAGTTTGAGGTTAACTCTGATTTGATGGTTTGCCTGGTCTGAGCTCTTTTTGAGATTTTTTTTTTCAATTTCTCTGTTCCTTGATAACAATGGTGATAGTCCGTGAAAGTTGAAACAAAGCACATATCTTAATTTTTCTTTAAAGGTGAGATACTTTTACATTTCCGTAAATTTTTAATGCCATCCAAAATGTGATCTTTTATGTTTATTTTATATGTAAAATGAGCTTTCATATAATATATTTAAATACTTATATACAATTCTTAACATATTTGTAAATTAAATGTATTGTGGTATGCCACATTTATGTTAAGCAAAACGAATCTTTCAAAAAATATTTTTAAAATTATAGCATCTGGGGCTGAGAAGATGGTTCTGTAATTAAGGGCACATGTTCCTCTTTCAGAGAATCTGAGTTTGGGTACACCACCCACATCAGGCAGCTCTCAACTGCCTGTGACTCCAGATGTAGGATATCTGATGCCCTCCTCTGGCTTCTGTGGGCCCCTTCACTCACACGCACATTCTATACATGTAAGTGTATAATTACAAAAAATCTTTAAAATACTTAAAGCAGTTAAAATAAATGGAAGTAATGCATGAATAAAGAAATCAATATTATCTTAAATGGGGTTAAATGGCACACACCTTTAACCCCAGCACTCAGGAAGCAGAAGCATGAACATCTCTGAGTTCAAGGCGAACCTGGTCTGCAGAGTGAGTTCCAGGACAGCCATGGCTACATAGAGAAACCCTGCTTGAAAAACAAACAAACAAACAAACAAGCAAAATACTGTGGTAATACATAGAGTATCTCTGCCAGAAACAAAATAAGAATAAGCCTGTAAGAATAATAAGTCTGAAACAAAAAAAAAAACAAACCATTTTTATAATTACTACACAGCACTAATCTAAAATAGCTGAGGAAGATCTCTGGCATTTGTTTCTGTGAATGAACACTTTGGAAGCATTGTTCTACATGGTGCTGTGAAGCCTGTCAGAAAGTGGAGAGGAGAAATGCCTGTGTTTAGACTCTTGGTTTGTATGTGCACATCCCATAGATTAGTGAGGCACTGTGAAAAAGGTGATTATGCAGACAGGGAAAAGATTCATTATAAAGAAAGAAATTGGGCATGGTCAGCAGAATGATACTGCTCAGTAAACCAGACAGACATCAATATCTGAGAACAACAGCAACACTCTGCTTCTGGGTGTGAGCTCATATATAAGCCTGGTTACCAACTGTGCTGTGCTGTTTCCACAAAAGAGGGATTTTGTAGTCCAGGTTGGATTGACAGTAGTGTACGATCTTAGAAATATGCACTTCTGTTTCAGGAGAAGAAACAGAAGTCATGACTGTGGGCCACACACTCTTCTGCAGCATGCAGCATGGTATAATAGGAACGTTCCTTCCAGCTTTATTGTAGAGCACATTGTGTACCCCCAGTGCTTTGCTTATGTCAAGACTCTCACTGACATTCCTTGATATACTGCTAATGGGGAATTGCAATAATGCTGGTCAAAATATTGGCATTGCTGGCAGCTTCCTCCTGTAGATTTCACATGAGACTCTGGAATAAGGAGAACAGTGCACAAAGTCAGAAAAACTTTCTTACAGGCTTATGATTTTTACTTTGTTTCTGGCAGAGATACTTTATATATTATCACAGTATTTTGTTTCTTTGTTTATTTTTCAAGGTGGGGGGGGGGTTCTCTATGTAGCCCTGGCTGTCCTGGAACTCACTCTGTAGACCAGGTTGACCTTGAACTCACAGAGTTCTGCATGCATCTGCTTCCTGAGTACTGGGGTTAAGGACATGTGCCATCACCAACCAGCTACAGTATTTTATTTTAAATAAAAGACCAAATGAGTTACATGTCTGTATTTTTAGTATATTAAGTTAAATTAATTTAATTTTAGTCATACAGAGATTGTTAAATGCTGTAACTTTTTGTTAAGATGTTTGTCCTCTTTTGATACTTTTGAAAAGAAGACAGAATTATTTAAATTTTTCAGTGTTCCCAAATTAGTCCTGATTATTCTATTGGACAAAGATAGAGTAATCCCTGTCATTACATTCTTTGTGATTTCCTTGCTTCTAGCCACATCACCCATTTTAATAAATAAGAAACTGAGGACATTGTTTACAAAGTATACTTATAAAAAGATTCATATTGTCATTCATTTATATTGATAAATAACTCATATATACATAATATATGTATATATATATATATACACATATATGATAAGTATATGTCCTTCTATGTGCTAGGCAATATTTTAAATCCTAATTTACAGCATCAATGAAATCACACACACACACACACACACACACACACACACCATTGCCCACAAAGACTTTTATATTGAAATATGAGAAGAGATGCACTCACATGCAAAAGTAATCAATATATGTGTGGGAAACAGGGAAGAAAGAGAATGGTAAGGGTCTCAGTTTTAAAAACAATAAAGTGATTACATGTTATAGAGACTCCCAAGTGATGGAGAATATCATTCAGATATTCTCCATCTGAGTAGCAGTAGAAACAAGAGAAAGGCCTGAAGCAAGAAATAGCCTGGACTAGGTAAGAAATGAAGCAGACAGGTGTGAGATCAAGGAGGGCCTGTGTAGGCCTGGATATTGCAGTTTGCAAATTACCAACAAATGTGGGCTTTGCTTCTTCTCTGTGAGAGTCAGTGGAGTGTTCAGAGCAGCGTGTCGCTTGATTTCATTTGATTTGAAGTTAGTAATAAGAAAACAGGCCACTGTAATAAAACATTTTGAAAGCACTGAACTATAGTGCAATGACTCACACAAGAACTGATGGAGGCTGGAATCCTACGCTGCTCAGATTATGAATTTGGGGGGTAACATTTGCATACAGTGAAATTCACTAATCTCAATTATATAAATTGGTAAAACTTAGCAAGTGTATGCACTCATGCCAGCATCTACCCAAATTACGAAGTACCATGATTCACAAACCTGCAAAGTGACCACATTCTCTTTCCCTGTCCGTTGGGGCAGCATCATAAAGAAATGTCATGATTTCTATCCTCACAGATCTATCCTACTCTAACATGTGTATCTGAAAAGAGTGATCATAAAATACCTCCTGTGTCTGGTTCCATTCTCTCAACATCATGCTTTTTGAGGTATAACTGTGCTCTTTTGATTATAGGGTTTATCTTTCTTATTATGAAATAGTATTGATGGATATAGACACTAAAATTGTCATTTATTTTCCTGTTTGTGTTATTTAGATTGCTCATAGTTTGTCTTTATTATGAATACAGCTACTACACATAGTCTGTTTTCTTTTGTTGCTGATTTTTTCTTGAGACAACCTTACTGTTTAGCCAAGGCTGATCTTAAACTTGTGATGATCCTGCTTCAGCCTCCCCAGTGCTAAGACCATCATGTACCATCATGTGCAGTGTAGAAGCAATTGTATTTTCTTAATAAGTAAGATTGTTCCTTTAATATACAAGTGGTTGTATTTATGTCCTGATTGGCTGTAAATACTATCTATAGCTGAGCATATTACAGGGAAGAAAATTTACAATGAATGTTATATTTGCTTTATTATGTATACAATAACTTCTTTCTTATGGATAGTTCACATTGATCTACCCTCTTAACAGATTTTC
>CABHPQ010146711.1:18184-36293 GCA_902168405.1 Peromyscus aztecus
GTCATAACATATTTGAAAAAGTGTAAAGTTCCTCATCCTCAAAACAGTGACAGGAGGAACATGTTTATTTCTTGTTTGAATAACAGTACAATTAGAGCAGGCAAACTACTGATACTAATTGGATCTAGGGGACATCGTCCCTGGAGTTTCAGCATTTGTAATACTGTACTGACAGATTTGCAACTTTAATCTGCTGCAGTGTTGGGAAGTTTTTCAAAAGCAACAAATAGACTAAATTGCCTTCCAGATCCAGAGGCTGGTCCTTTGGAGAATGTTTCTGTTGCTCAGTCACTAAAGCAACTACGAGCATTGGAAAGCTGCAGATATTAGGTGTCCCTGACCATGAGAATATCCAGCATCACTTTCTTAGGTTTGAAAAGGAAACTGACTTGATTCTCAGTGTTTGAAATCTTCAATTAATTTCTTTTACATCTGCATAAATCTGTACATTGTTTTACTTATTGACTTTCCCAATCATTGTGAGCATATCTCTAGGAGTGACAGAAGAAACCATGGGCTTGGGAACTAAAGACTTTCCTATAATAAGAATATTTCCAAGCTAAGAGAAGAAAATAATCTCAGGAACTTAAAGGTAAATATGTGTTTATAGACCAGCAGCTACAAATGTAGTTTGGGAATGGGAGAGCAAAATATTATTTACTTTGTTCTTCTCTCATGATGTTTGCTTAATGAACTCTTCTTCCATTCCACCTTGACAGGAGAAAAGGCCTTGCTGCAAAAGCAACAAGTTCACTGTTTATCTGCTGACTTCATGGCTGAATTATATTAATGACTGATTGTCTAAACATGTACTGCTACAATAATACCCTCACTTAGAGAAGCACTTAAATGCAAAGCACACGTTCATATAAAGGAAAACTGTGAGGAAATGTGAAGCAGGACCATTTGCTTTATAAGTATATATGTGTTGTAATCCATGAGTACATACTTATATTAATACTATCATAAAATGGTTCACACAAATTGGACCTCTGTCACAGTGTTTTTCTTCCTGGGATTTTCCCATTACCCCAAAGTTGAAGTCATCATATTTGTGCTGTGTCTACTGATGTATCTGATCACCTTGCTGGGCAGTACTATTCTGATCTCCATCACCATCCTAGATTCTAACCTACACACTCCCATGTACTTTTTCCTCAGCAATCTCTCCTTTCTGGATATCTGGTATACCTCATCTGCTCTCACTCCTATGCTGGCAAACTTTGTTTCAGGGACAAACACCATCTCATTCTCAGGATGTGCTTCTCAGATGTACTTCTCTCTTGCCATGGGTTCCACTGAATGCGTGCTCCTCTCCATGATGGCCTATGACAGGTATGTGGCTATCTGTAATCCCCTGAGATATCCCATCATTATGAACAGGAGAGTCTGTGTGCAGATTGCAGGCAGCTCCTGGCTGACAGGCTGCCTCGCTGCCTTGGTGGAAACTGGACCTGTGCTTCAGCTGTCTCTCTGTGGTAAGAGCATCATCAATCATTTCACCTGTGAAATTCTGGCTCTCTTGAAAATGGCTTGTGTAGACACTTCTACGGTACAGTTAATCATGCTGGTGATCAGCATTATTTTTCTGCCATTGCCAATGCTGCTCATTTGTATCTCCTATGCATTCATCCTCTCCAGCATCTTGAGGATCAGCTCAGTGGATGGCCGAAGCAAAGCCTTTTCAACATGTGCAGCCCACTTGACTGTGGTGGTTCTGTTTTATGGGACAGCTCTCTCCATGTACCTGAAGCCCTCAGCTGTAAATTCACAGGAGATAGATAAATTTATGGCTTTGATATATGCTGGGTTAACACCAATGCTGAATCCTATTATCTATAGTTTACGGAACAAAGAAGTAAAAACGGCTGTGAAAAAATTGCTGATGAGAAATCCCTTTCGTGCTAGCTTGACTTCTGTCCTTAAATAATACTGGAAAAGGCACACTCGTCTAGATTAATCTTCAACTTTATTGAGGAAACTGCATAATAATACAAGCCAAAGCTCTAGAAAACAGTAATATTCATTAGAAACTCATCATTATGTCCTATATCTGTGATTCTCAACCTTTCTAATGCTTCAACTCTTTAATACAGTTCTTAGCATTGTGGTGACCCCAACCATAAAATTATTTTCGTTGCTACTTCATAACTATAAATTTGCCATTGTTATGAATCATAATGTAAATATCTGTGTTTTCCAGTTATCTTAGGTGATCCCTGTGAAAGAGTCATTCAACTCCTAAAGGGTGGTGACCCACAGGTTGAGAACCACTGTCCTGCATCCTGATTTTCCTTGTAAAGATTTTCATATCAATGAATCATTTATACAAAACTACATTTTCAAAAAGGTAGTTAGCATTTATTGTATATTACTATGAACTTAAAATTATGTAACTACCTGTTGTTTTCTATTTGACCTACTAAAATGATCTTGCTGTCCCACTACAAGATAACCATGAAAATAAGTAATATCACAAGGATGAATTATTAGTCCGGTGAATTTTGAAGTAATATTTCCTCAATGATTTGCAATTATCTATGCATTTAAAAGGAAATATATTTTAAGTTAGTATGTACATAGTTCAAGGTAGATATATAAATATATACATTTATACGTATTTCATAAAACCAAGTGAGCATCACTCTCTTATACCCATCCTAGTCTCTAAAGCATTAAAGTGTGAAAATTGTTTTTTTCAGACTTAGTGAGACAAAGTTTGAGTGACTGCTTATTTAGGTTGCACATATGGAAGAATGAATAAATATCTGTGACATACAAGTATATCATAATAAGGTTTGCATAATTATAATTTTATGTATGAGCTGTAATAGAGATATAAAAATTGAGATCTTGAGTTATGGGTATAAGGTTGGAGTCATCTCATATATACTTCAGTGTCTTAATAAATTCATCAATTACTCACTCACAATATTATTTTAATAAGTTAAATAATTGTCCTGGGCTTATAACTCAATGATAGAGTTACCACCCAGTATGTCTGAGGACATAGTTTCAACATCCTAGTACTACTGAAAAGAATTTTTTAAACATGTTTCTTAACTGATCACATAGGACTGATGAAGAAAGAACCCTATCCTATATTGACTATATTTTAATAGAGATGCTGTATTAATGTATAAGAATATTGACTAAACATTCATAAACATACTTAATATGTGTGAACAAAACTACAAATTAGGATGTTACCATGATACACACTAATGTATTTTCCTTTTTAAAAATAATCCTCCTGAAATCTGGCACTAATAAAGCTGGTGTATAAATTACTTCCTTGAAATTATGTAAATGATGGCTTCATCCTGTGAAAATGTTCTTCTTGCTGCCAAAAGTCTCATGCAAGTCCTACATTTAAGAAAGGAGAGGTGATCACACATAAGCATCAGTCCAGCACTGGGGTGCACTCTTGTGATCCCAGAACTGTGGAGGCTTAGGCAGAAAGATCCTAAAGCCAGCTGTGGCTACACAGTGGGATCCTCATCTAAATGTAGAGAAGATAAATGAAGGAAAGAAGAAGGAAGACATGAGGGACAGAGAGGGAAAAGGAATGAGGGAGGAATAAAAAGAGGAAGAGAAGGAGGAAAGGAGTTATATGAGACTCCCATCTGAGCAAGGCAGCACGCTCAAAGAATAAACTCAGTCATTGGTGAATGAATGTACGAAGGAAGTGTGTAAGAAGCATGTAAGGATGCAGTGAGGTAGAGTTCTTCTGATGACCTTAATTCAAACGCCCTTAGCATGCATGACAAAAGTTCTCGCTCTCAGATGTCTGATACTAAGCTCTGTCAGCTCTAAATTTCTTCAAAGACAGAAACAGTTTCTTTTACTTCATCTCTAATTAGTTCACTAGAGGCAGTGTCCACAATGTGATACTGGTTTGGGGTAAGAGTTCACACTTGATAGAGGATATATGTGTATGAGTGAGGAATTGCTTGTAGAGCAGCACACCTGTCCAGAGGCAAAATGCAGTAACACGGCCTCGGTTCCCTCGGTTGGGTCGACAGTAGTCTAGGCAGGCTCCTCTAATTCCAGGAGTTTGGGAAGTTAGTTTTTTCAGAGTCTAGGTATGCTTTGTGCACCCCACATATGAAACTGTATGTGTAATCCTAGATCACACTTTAATTACTTTGTCACTGTCTCATGTCCCATTATGAGTAGTCCCCAGGGCTGCGGCAGCTCTTGCTGTATTTAGAGAAGAAACAGTTCATTGGAATGTGGCTGACTGAACCACATCACAGTTCGTTTCTGCTTCTCTGGGGGAACATCCAGTTTATTCTTTGTTTGTAATGTTTATATTCATTGTACTTCCATATTTCAGTGCATAGGTGGTTGGCTTCAACAAATGAGTGGGTTTTATTCCGGAAGCTTTACCATTTTAACTCTCAGATTGCAGCCATGATTTCAAGGTCTAAGGGAGAATCTGACTGTGAACTACCTTTGGGAACTACCTCTAGGTACATTCATACAAGCTGACAGGAAACACACTTTCTTGTTAAATAGTCTATGATTCCTGAAGGGAGCATTATCCCACCATGGGGGTAACTCCATTAAAACTATGCACGCATGTATGAGTGTGTGTGTGTGTGTGTGTATGTGTGTGTGTGTGTGTGTGTGTGTACATATGTATGTGTTTTTAAGTAACTTCATAAAATAATATGCTTTCCTATGACTTTTAAAAATGTACTCAGTGTTATTTACATACCTCCATCCCTCTCCCTCTGTATCACACTCTCTCCCTCCTTCCCTCCCATCCTCAGTTAAGTCTTCCACTCCAATTTTCCCCTGTCTCCATCATGGTACCTATGTCTTGCTATTCTCTATGTCTCTAAAGCTCCTTTTCCCCATCCCCCAATGGTCTTTTTCTACTTTCCTGGCTTCTACAGCTATTCCAAGTTACATACCCAAAACAAAATATTCAGAGTTAGGATCCACAAATAAAAGAGAGCATATGGTGTTTGTCTTTCTAGTCTAGGTTACTTCACTCAGTATAATATTTCCCAGTTCCATCCTTTTACCTGTAATTTTCATTAGTTCATTTTTCTTTACAACTAAACAGAATTCTGTGATATATATATATATATATGTATATATGTAATATTTTCATTATTCAGTCATCAGATGATGGGCATTTAGTTGTTACCATTTCATGGTGATTGTGAATCAAGCAGCAATTAATATTGTTGTATCTGTGGAGTAAGATGTCCAATCCTTTGAGTGTACATCAAGAAGTAATACAGTTGGATTACCTATTAGATCTATTTTTATTGGTTTATTTTTATTTTATGTGAGTATTTTGCCAGCATGTATCTATAGGAAGTATATGCAGGAAGGTATGGGGCCAGAATAGGGCACTGAATTCCCTGAAACTGGAGTTAAGGCAGTTGTGAGCTTCCAAGTGGGTGCTGGGAATTGAACCTGGGTCTTCTGAAAGAGCAGCCAGTGCTCTTAACTGCTGAGTCATGTCTCAAGACACAGTTTGTTAGTTTTATGATGTCTAATTTGTAAATTGTTGCTTTTAATTCCTGAGAAAATGGAGCCCAATTCAGAAAGTCCTTTCCTACACCTATATCTTGCAGGGTTCTGCCTATGATTTCTTCTAGAACTTGGAGGTTTCAAATTGAGGTCTTTGGTCCATTTGGAGTTGATTTTTATACAGGGTGATGAATATGGGTCTAATTTTTTTCCAGTTTTTCTGGTACCATTTGCTGACGATGCTGTCACTGTTCACTGAAGGAGCAAAAGTTGTGGATAGAATGGTTCTGTGAGGAAGTTAACATTTTAAAAATATTGTGTGCTTGAGTATAAATTATGTAATAAATGTGATAACAATACAGATGACTTATGTTTAGAGAAGTTCACACCAGGGATATAAGCATGGAATACAATGCAAACAGTATCAGGAGACTGTAAAGATCAGCAAGGTAGGGGTTACAGATAATAAAAGGAAGAGGTTGAGCAGTCACTATTTCAGGGCCTTGTCTGCTCCAAGGTAGGGATAAAATGATAATGTGGCCTCTTCACTATCTGCGTCCTAAGCACAGAACTGGACAACACAGTGGCCATTTTCTACGTAACTGTCTCATCCATTACGTGGAGATGAATCATTTAATCATATTTTCAATACAGAGTGAGGGAAAAGTTATTAGAGGAAACAAATGAAAACTTACATGCCAGCAAAGAAAGCACAACCTTTCTTTTGGATCCAAAATTGTGTGTCTGTGTGCCCTTGGATTGGCTAGCTCTGCCACTCTAGTTAGAAGTAATTGTTGTTGTAAAATATTCAGACAGTTGTCTGTTTTGTTTCATGTTTCCTCAATTCATTTTTGTATGGCCATCCTTAAATTCTGGGAATTTACAAGAAAAACATTTTTAAATCCCTCTAATATTAACAAAAGCAAAGTTTATGGTTTCTGCCAAATATCATGTCTGACTTTGCCAATACATTGGGTTACAAACCACATACGACTGTTGAAAACCAGTTTCTAGGGAAACAGACTGAGATGCAGATTTGCCACTGAAGGATTTGGAGAATATCCTTAGGAATATCACCTGTCAGAGGATGAGAAGATTGTGAAGAGAGAGAAGTTAGCTGTGCTCACTATCTCCTGGAACCTCTGGGACTCCCATAGGAAACCATGAAGCTAGAGTAGGCCATTAGAGACAACCCAGATAAGAGTGACAAAATGGAGGCTTCTACTCCTAGCTACAGTACTCCAAAAATGTAGTCTTTGCACAGGAAAGGGGTAAAAATCTTGGCCAAGCAACTCTGTAGCAGTCCTCAAAGAGGAACCTAGCTTCACACTTTCCTTCACCAGAACAGAGTGGGTGCCTCACTCACTGAATGCTGTGCATGTGGCCATGTCTACTGCAATGAACAGCTGCTGAACTACAGATAAACACTTTGATTTGGTTCGTGGTGGATGGGAGAAAAGACAGAGAAGGGGAAGAAAAGATCAGACTACCTAATACTGAAAAATGAAGTACCCCAACTTTTAAGTATATTTAGCACTTTTTACACATGATGGGATTAAAGTCCAACAAAATCAATCCATTCCCTTGGGCTTCTGTGGTAGACGATCATATAAACAGGAATTTTATTATTTATTCTACTTTCAAGGTCCCTGCTTCTCCCAGTTTGCATCTACTGCTTAGCAACAAGTGTTCCCTGGGCCTGGTCCTTTCTCACTCTTTTAACAGTACTTGGTGGAAGAAACTCAAAGCCAGCCTGGGCTAGACAGCAAAACCCCATTTTAAAAATCTGGACAATTAAATATAATATTAATTGATTCTTTAAGAAGAAAATCCAAGAATGAGTCTTGGCAAACTAAGTAACTAGCACATAGTCTATAGTTAAGTATAGTTGTTATGGGTTTGGGGTAGTTCAGAGATTCACCAGTCTGACAATGAACAAATTTTAACAAATAAGAGGCTGGTTTTTTTTGTTTTTTTTTTTTGTTTTTTTTTTGTTTTTTTTTTTTACATTTATTGATTCTGTGCATTTCACATCATGCATTCTGATCTCACTTATCTCCCTGTCCCCTCGAATCTGCCCTCTGCCCTTGTAACTCCCCCCTTAAAAAAAAAAACCCTAATTTAAAAGAAAGACAAAAAAAAAAAAAACCAAAGAAGCAAAACAAAACAAAAAGAGAAGAATCTTGTGGAAGCTGTAGTGTGTGGCCTATTGAGTCTCACAGCAAAGTGTAGGGCCCTCTCTCCTGATTGCTGTCGTGGGCATACGAGTGTAGTGGGCATATGAGCCCCCTTGCTCTTACAATCCTTCCTCCCTCTCTTCAACTGAACTCCAGGACCTTGGCCAAGTGCTTGTTTCTGGGTCTCTGCTTGTGCTCCCATCAGTCACTGGATATAGGTTCTATGATGACAATCAGGGTGCAGGGAAAGACTAGTTCAAGCATCCTCTCCACCATTGCTATGAGTCTTAGCTGGAGATAATCTTGTGAGTTCCTGGGGTTTTCCTTAGCTGCAGATTTCTCCCCATCCCCTTAATGGTACACTCTGTCAACCTCTCTGAATTTTTAGAGTGTGATGATTGTGTGTTGTCTGTTTTCCTGTATAAATGTATTCACAGGCAATACCTGCTGGTGTTGGAGGCTGGGCAATTGGGATGAGTTGTGGCTAGGAAGGTTAGAGGAGGTCTTTGTGATTCCTTGGGGATAAGATCAGAGAGAAAAGGTAGACCACAGCAGGTGTTCTGCTACAGAGCTGGGAATGAGAGTGGGGGGATTGGATCTCAGGAGCAGTAGGAGAGGTGTGGGTCTGCCTTCAGCCTACTTGTTGACCTGGTAGGGGCAGCCCTTGGGTTAGCAGGGGGTGCCTGCTGGAGTTGGGTGGGGTAGGAAGGATGGGAGGGAATGATCTGTGGGATCCACAAGAGAGGAGGGAAGGTGAGGGAAGGCTGCAGCTGGTATTCTGGTGCAGCATTAGGGACAGACTGTGAGACGGAGTCTGGTGGAACAGAGAAACAGAAGGTTTGCCAAAAGTCACATATTTTTAATTGTGATGGTGGTTACAAGACTCTGTATATAGAAATAAACTTCATAGAGTTATAAAGACAAGTGTGTGCCTACACACACATAAATGTATTTAAAAATCATACACCTGAAAAGTTTGTATTCTATTAATAATGTCAAATCAATGACAGCTTTGTGGCTTTGACATTATGCTATCACAACATAAAGGTCAGAATTATAGAACATAACACCATTTGAGTATATACTTATTTAGAGATAAAAGCATTTTAAAACATTGACAAAACTCAAGTTTGAGATATATTATGAAATAGTATTAGTACCGTTATTTTAATTTCTTAGATAGTTTAAAACTATAAGCAACATTCTTAATTGAGTTGACCACACAAAAATCAGTGATAGGCCAAGTTTTGCCCATTGTTTGCTGATATCTAAATTATATGGCAGTGTGTATTATAACCTCCATGTTGTTAATTTCATAGTTGTTATATAAATGGTATCTTCAACTGGTTCCTGGAAAGATCAGGTAAAATGTCTAAGTAATTTTTTAAAAACTGCCTTGCTATTTTTAGACCCAAACTATTCGTGCCAGATCTCCTCAAGTCTAACTCCTATGCCTAGGTGTGGAAGGGGAGACAGCCCAGCCTCTCTCTCCTCATTGGCCTTGAAGTAGCACAAACGTCTTCCAGTTTCCATGGGAACCCTTGTTGGTGCTTTCTTCCTCTGTAGAGATGTACTGGAGAAAGGACAAGGAGGAATGGTAAAACATATCATCACAAAGACTTAGGGAAAGATGCCAGCTTCTTACAATTGGTAGCTGACAAAAGCCTGAGATGTTAGCTGCCATCCTTTATCTTCAAGCCAGCATCTTTACCTCAGTCCCCAAACTCAAAGGCAACAGCATGAGTAATCCTCAGCACACTCTGCAAAGGGAAACAATGGAGAACATGGTTCTATTCTGATTATTTTGTGCAATTTAATGAAGCTTTCCAATAATACTGAGAGCAGAGTTTGCTTATTCTTGTTTTCAAAATGAAGAGGGTACAGTTTTGAAAAGATAATAACCCACCCAATACTATTAAAGTAGTTTGTGAGAGAACAGAATTTATACTCCAGATACCTATTTTCAAAACATATGTGTGATGTTTTCTATTCAGAGGCCCAAATGAAAATTAGTTATAAACACTAATTCATTTATCACCAGGGATCAGACTTACTCCAAAGGAATCTGTTATCTTTGAAAGAGATGGATGAGAGGTAATTTTACAGCATTTAATATTTTCAGTGATTCTAGGTGAGCCTGGTTGGTGAAGGTAAATAATGAAGCTATCTTTCCACAACTTTGCTTTCAATATCATTTATGGTTGACCAATCATGTTTTCTATGCCACTTTTAAACTTTATTTTACATGACAACTTTGAAATGTATGTATTTATGTTATGTAACTTGTTTTGATAAACCAACCTAGTTATTCATGAAAGTCTTACATTTCCCTTTGGTGGTTTTGGTGAACATCTTTGAAACACAACAAATATTTCACAGCAGCTTTTATATCTTTGTCTCCTATGCTATAGATGATGGAATTCAGCATAAAAGTTGCTACCCCACAAAACGCACAAGGGAAGCCATTCTGTAGCTCATAAACTGACTTTCCAAAGGTCTTAGGACTTGTGTTTTGCATACATAAAGAAAATGCTACCATAAAATGTGATCATCACAGTTAGATGAGCTGAGCCATTGGAAAAGACCTTGAGTCTCTATGTGGTTTAGTTCATTATCAAAATGGTGCACAGTATAAACATATAAGAGAAAAAGATTAGTAGAAGCGGAAGAATCAGAAAGGCCATATTTGATACCCTTTAAGTAAAAGCATTGAGGGATATGTTGGTTCATGCTAACTTGAAGGTACCTAAGATCACACATAAGAAATAATTAATAATGTTATTCCCACAGCAGGTCAATATCCAACAAAAAATGTTTGTACCTTTTTTTGATAGATTACAGCAGAAAGCCATGACATAGAAGCCATGAGAACACACAACCTCTTGCTCATAGTAATGTGGTATTTTAGAGGGCTACAGATGGCCACATTAAGTGGGTTGCAACCTTAAGTGCAGGGTACTCCAACAGCAACAAGAGTAACAAATATCTTACTGTTACTTAAGGGTGAAAGTGTTTCAAAGCATTGATATTCACTTACTTTTAATGGTACTTGCACCTAAAATAAATACCAGGACAATGAGAGTGTCTGTGCCGGAGAGTTAATATGTGAAGACTTATTTAGGATAAGAAACAAATTTGGAAGGAATTTTCATTGTTGAGGATGCCCTGAGTTTCCCATACAGACAATTAAGTCATTCCCTAACTTAGTAAATCCCAGTGGGAGAACAATGAAGAAGGAAAGGCATTCAGGAGAGACTGGAAATTGAATATCAAATATTACCAGAATGACTCAGATTAAATAAATCTATGGGGGCGGGTGGCATTGGGAACTTGAGGGATTGGGGGATGGCTGGAGGGGAGAGAGTACTGGAAGGGGAAACATTTTGGGGGTCAGCTAGAAACCTGATGCAAGAGAAACTCCCACCAATCTACAAGGATGACCCAAGCTAGACTCCAAGCAATAGTCGATATGTAGCCTGACCTGGCCACCTCCTGTGATCAGATTGGTGACTACCCAATTGTCATCACACAACTTTCATCCAGTAACTGATGGAAACAGATGCAGAGACCCACAGTCAAACATTAGTCAGAGCTCAGGAAATCTTGCTGAAGAGAGGAAGGATTGTAGGAGCCAGAGGGGTGAAGGATGTCACAAGAAAATTCATAGAAACAACTAACCTGGCTCATAGGAACTCACAAAGTCTGAACCAAGAACCAGGGAGCCTGCATGGGATTGACCTAGGCCCTCTACATATATGTGATAGCTGTGGAGCTTTATCTATTTGTGGGAATCCTAAAAATGGGAGCAAGGGCTGTCCCTAACATTTTGGCTGGCTCTTGGGAACCTATTCCTCATACTGGGTTGCCTTGCTCAGCCTAAATACTAGGGGAGGTAATTAGTGTTACTGCTACTTGATATGCCATGTTTTGTTGATACCCATGGGAGGCCTATCCCTTTCTGAACAGAAACAGAGGAGGAGGGGATGGGGGGAGTGAAGAAGAGGAGGGGGGATTGGGAGGGGAGGAAGGAGAAGAAACTGCCCTTGGGATGTAAAATTAATTAATTAATTAAATACATTTGTTTGTGGACCTAAAGCTCAGAATCTCTTTCCAGTAAGTTTAAAGTGTATTTTCATAGGACAACCATTTCCTCACATCAAATTAATGTGCATACACTGCAATTAGTATCTGTCCAAGGGTGAAGTTAATTATTGATTAAATAGTAATAGACTGCACTTACTATTCCTATGGAAGACCATTTCTTAGAGCCACTATCCACATATGCAGTGGAGAATTCTTAGAGAATAATATGTAGAATGTATCGACTGTCTTCATTTATTTTATTCTATGACTTTGGAGTTGTTCTTCATGATGATTAATGATGCTGTTTTCATCATGTTGTCAAATGACTTTCTAAATATTTTTACTTGTATTTAGTGTGGTGCCCTCAACCTTGTTCAAAGAAGTTTCTTATTGCTGTGAGTAGGGGTTGATGTAAAGATTGTTAAATGTGCTGAGAATAAGGACTATGAGTGCTCAGTCATAGATTAGACATCTGTGTCAATCCCATCCAAGGCTTCAGGAACATCACAGGCAAGGGAACGGAAAGGATGCAAAAGCTGGAGGATGAGGAGAAGCACTTTGGAATACTATTCCCTGGACACGACATGGTTCATAGCAGCTGTACAAGACCTATACAAGATCAAGCCAGTTAAAAAGTGCAGCATGGAGGAGCAGGAACTTCTGAGGATCCACCCCTACCTGAGGAGTGGATAGTTTTAGCAGTTGATGGCTACTGGGGGAGAGAGAGTTAATTTTCTCTAGAAATGTGGCCATGGGTAGGTTGTCCATGCCTCAGTGTATGACTCCATACCCATGTGCATAGAGCAGTGCTAACTGAACTCATTGGGTTATAAGAAAGAGGACATGAAGTCGGGGGGGGGGGGGGGGGGGGGGAGATGTGCTAGGAGAAGTCAGAAGGATGAAATGAGGAGGATGAGATCAAGACACATTGTGCACATGTATGAAATTTTTAAATAATAAATTAAAAATTAAATGTATTTCGCAAAGGAAATTTAATTCAAGTAATTATTAAAAGGTTATAATGAAAACAATGATCTAGATACTATGAATGAAATAAAGCACATGTCCATTGTGAATTACATGTTTTTCATCGAGGTTTTTAGGTTCTTTTCATTATTTCTGATAGATTAATTTCATGAAGGATGCCATGACCAACCATTTTTGCACTAAAAAGACATATAAATAATATAATCAATAAATCCACAAGATAAAAGCAAATCACTTAAAGACATGAAAGAAAAATTAACTTAGATTGAATAATCAAAGCATAAATTTAGACAGATAGTATATTATTTAATTATGGTGCTTTAGGAAAATCTGCTAAACTATAATGTAGATGTTAATGCTTTTATCATGAATGTGCTTTTCCAATATATGTCTCAATTACTGTGAAATATTTGAATTCTGAAAGACAATAACTTACTCAATATAACAAAAGTAGTACATAAAAACATGTATGCCTCACAAACCCTGGTATGTGTTCATTAAAGATGAAGGAACTATATCAAAGTTATTTTTACATCAAAAGATTACAGAATAATAATTAAAGAAAAGACTTTAGATGTGGGAGAGGGACACAGGTGTTTGACAGAGAAGGGAGGGGTGGGGGTGATGTACAAAAGATGTTCAGGTACAAAAGTCTCAAAAATTATTTAAAAATAGATCATAGATGTGCAGTACTGACAGCTAAATAACATTTAGTAAAATTTCTACAGATGGATACACGGAAGTGTAAGTGATGATATAATATTCTCAAGGAATTGCTAATGTTTGATTTAGGAGTGCATAATAACAATGTTCCTCACTCATCAGCAGCACTAAAAAGTGACAAGATGCCACATGAACTTTGAGCAACGTTCTCAGAGGATAGCTAGTTGAATAATACAGTACAGTCTATAAGTCCAAGATCCATGTGGCTGTGTAGACACATGAGATATAAATTGTGATACACCTTAATTATGGACCAGAAATGTGATTATCAAACTTGAGCGATATCTGCCCGTGTCTGACAAAATCCCTTTCCTTCTGGATTCAGAAGAGACTCATGCAAATAGGAAGCTTTATTCTCTCTTTGGAAGTGCCTTCATAGAGAACCAAGAGAAGATGAAATGAAGACATTCAACAAACTAGGGACACTGTGAAGCTCTTCATCTCCCTTAAGACAAGAAGAAAACACAAAAGTTGTTCATTTTTTTTTCCGTCAGCGTAAAAATTAGAAGCTAAAGCAGCTACCAGATGCCCACTGTGAGGATCCAGAAAATGCAAAAGCTGGCAAGTGGAAGACCCTGGCCGGTTGCCCATGTTTACAGGTGGGTACCAGTGACCCTTGATTGAGAGACACATACCCGGCAAATGAAGTTAATTACTCCAAACACTACCGGGTCCTCCAGCAGGAGTGTTATTTAATTGGAATGTTAATCATCTAATGAAGACATTCATGTGAAATTCAACAATGCGCTGTAAAGTATCATAGACTCACTAGATACATTCTCACCCACAAAAATGTTTAACATAGACCTATATGCTTGTTTGTGTCCAACACTATTTTACATAACTGAGTGTAAAGGGGAGGCTATTGGCCATGCTTACATTGTTGCCAACTTTATGTATCAGTTATATGGCTGAACCTAACAGACCAACTCCAAGGAGGATAATCAAGACAAAATAAGTGTAAGATCGAACAGCGAAGTGATTACTGGCTTCATAAATGAGCCTATAGGAAACTCTTCAGCGTGCCCAGACAAAAGCTTTGGGGTTACAACAGCATCCTGGGAAAACTGACATTTGAGGTCCAAAGTCTAAACTCAGCGAATGAACAGTTATTGTACAACACGACTGTTGTACAAGCTAACACTGGCAGAAACATTCTAAAACACAGTTGCTCAAAATTGGCCTGGGAGCAGTTTGAACTAGTTCCTGTTTCTCCTTCTGGGTCCTGAAATATCTTTATCCTGGACAATTATGGCCTATATCCTTGCTGAAGCTCCATGAGAGTACACACTACAGTGACTCATATGTTCTGTATAAGGCCCAACAGTGCACAAATGTGGTGAAATGTTTAATTTTAAAAACGGGTCTGTCTTGAAATTTAGAAAACCAATCAACAGACAGCCTGAATTATCACACAGCAGCAATACACTGGAATGAGAAATTATGTAGTTTACATGGCTCAAGTGTCCTTGTCCTGGTGCAGTCCTCTGCAGATTTATCCCATGACTCAAGTATCAGGAACATCTCTTCCATCATGTTGTATATTCCAGCACTCAGGAACTGGTCTTAGCATGTGGATTTGTGTTACTTACTATACAGTCATATACACTGACATCTATTGATGTAATCATATTATGCATTGCTGAATAATTATATACACAACACATGAGTCATATGTAATATGATTATGAGCAGGACTTCTGCCTCAAGATAATCAGGAGGATGAACAAAAGTGAGTATGGATAGAGGAAGACTGACAGGGTTCTGGTGATTAGATATGCTTCACAATCTGCAAATAGGACTTTATTTCTTACTTTGGGATGTGTGTGTCTTTCTGCGTGTGTGTGTGTGTGTGTGTGTGTGTGTGTGTGTGTGTGTGTGTGTGTGTTTGTGTGTGTGATACATGTGATCTTGGTGTCTTTGCATACATATGTGTGGATGTACACTCCCATGCACATATTGAATTCAAAGAACATTGAGTACCGTCTTCTACTGTTCTCTGCCTGTTCCTTTAAGACAGGGTTTCTCACTGAACCTGGAGCTCTGCTGGTGGCCACAAATCCCAGTAGCCCTACTGTCTCCCCTTCCCCAAGCATCTTTGTTACAGGTTTGTGTGGCCATGCCTTTCTCTTTTAAGTAAGTGCTGGGGATTTGGATTCATTGCCTCATACATGAGGAACAAGAGCTCTTACCTATTAAGCCATCATCCCAGCTCCTATAATTTTTACTCTTTAATTAAATGTTTCAAAATGAACACTTCCAAAAGAATGTTTAAATGTTTAAATAAATATAAAAATGTTTGTTGTTCTCTCTATATATGTGCCTACACACATTTACAAACATGTATATGCATATAAACATGTGTATATATATACATGTATATATATATATATACATACATACATATGGACAGAGATAGAGGGAGTCAGAAGCATGCATGTTTGTGTGTTTGTATATAATAAGAATTGCTTTGTTTGGGTATTTTATCTTATCGATTTTTTTGTTTGTTTTGAGTTTCTTTTTTGTCTCTTTGGGATTTTTCTTTTGAGAAAGAAAGAATATGAAGTTGGGTGGGAAGGAGGTGGGGAAGATCTTAGAGAAGTTAGGAAAGGGGAAAACAAAATCAAAATACATTGTATGAAAAATTTTTAATTAAAAAAGAATTGTATATGTATTTAGAGAACTCTTAATCATGTTGAAAATAGATAATATGACACTTATGAGTGTAATTTAGGTTCATCTTGAGCCATTCTTGTCAGTTCTTAGAATTTATCCTATAAAACATGTACTATACAATTTAAAAAATTATTTCCAAGTCATCACCATACTCCTACTGATAAAGACATTAACACAGTAGATATATGACTCATAGCCAGTAACAAAAACTCTAAAAATGACATCATTGGGATACAGCTATAATTACAACCTGTTTATATTCTTAGAACCTCAAAAATACTGATGAGTGAATCAAAATTAAATATGCTTTGCAATCTGTTGAAGATATTTGATTTTCTAGAAAGAAGGATTTATTGATGAATCTGTACATTCTCTAATCATTCCGTAGCACAAGCATTCTCAGCTAAATTAAGCCATATCGCACCTACTTATGTTCACCTGCATGATATTTTAACAGATGCTGTCTTCCAACACTTCTTCAATGTTTTCCACTCATGATACAGATATATAAATATATAAAATAAATATACAAGTAATCATTTATTGCTAAGTCATAAAGAAATCCATATTTCAATAATTCTTTGATATAAATATAATTTTACCCTTTAATTAAGCTTAAAATTTGTATACTAGTGAGATGGAATGTTCTTGTTTATTTTTACAGAAAAATTTAAATCTTGACTGATCATTTGATATAGAAGGATGTAGATTCAACGTTTTTCAGAGTTGGTTGATATTGTGAATTTATAATCATCAATGTAAGAGTGTTGATTTGGAAAAATATACATTAAAAATAGTAGAAGTATTTTAGATACATTTAAAAATTGTTGAAAATCTCTCTTAAGTTCAAGCTAACACTCTTTTAATATTGTTTTTGAAACTCAAGTCAGCAACCAAACCACATTTTTTAAATTAAATATTCTAACATGACTTAACCAAAAGATCTACTAATCTGACACTTACATGCTCAGCGGGGACAGGAGGAAATATTTATAGTCTTTGTTCACTATAATTAGGCCATCATGTTTCTAAAATGGAGAGAGTGAAGGAAGCCCTGAGTGAGTTAGTCCTGAGTAAATGAGCATTGTTTACATGGGCACAGCTATGTGGAAGACTCCAGGACTTCTGGCCCAGGAGACAATTGGAAAGGCCTTTACCTGTATGAGACAGGCTGAAGAGGGGTGGCAAAGGTCTCCTCCAGAGTCCAAGTATGAGTTTATGAAGGATAGATCACTGTATGGAAGACTAGCAACTGCAGCTCCCCCCACCCCCACTCCCAGCTCTTTACAGCCTGACTGCTTGCATAAAGACCTCCTACAGAGACTACCTAGCCTGTGCTGTACCTAATAAACACTCTAGAGTTCCAGGTTGGGCAGTAGTGGTAGCTGTACCACCTGACCCATGATCCCTGTGTGCATCTGTGTGTCTGTGTAGGGTCTCTCCTCTCTTTTAGCAGCTTGAGACTCGGCACCAACAGGGCTGAAAAGAAAAAATCTGTGAAATAAAAACATTGCAATTGACAGTATATAATATTCTTGTTCTGTGGTGAGATGGCATGCTTTGTGCAAAGTATGCATGTTGTGTGTTTGGCGCAAAGACACAGTGAATTCATATAATGAGGAGTGCAAAAGCTACCACAAACAATTCAGACTCATTTCATGTTTGGTTTTGATTAACTTTTGGTCACTGGGTACTTAGAAACCTTTACATTTTTTACAACTGTCACATTCAGTGATTCTCACATCTGGGGCTATAAAACACAGTTTAAGAGGAAGTGGAGTGAGGGCTGGAGAGATGGCTCAGCGGTTAAGAGCCCTTGACTATCTTCCAGAGGTCCTGAGTTCAACTCCCAGCAGCCACATGGTGGCTCACAACCATCTGTAATGGGTTCTGACTCCCTCTTCCCTTGTGCATGAAGACAGAGCACTCATATACATAAAATACGTGAGTAAATAAATCTTTAAAAAATA